>UXGC01001110.1:0-34700 GCA_900480045.1 Eurytoma adleriae
AAAGTTAAGCAACATTGGGCGCGGTTAGTACTTGGATGGGTGACCGCTTGGGAACCCCGCGTATCGTTGATATTTTGTTCTTTTGCATTTTTTTTGCAACTGTTAAATATTTTTTATTGTATTTCCCGAACGGAAATCTATTTAGGATCATAAAGGCCCCGTATAAAAATAAGATGAAATTCAGTATAATTTTGAAAGAACTGCATATCGATCAATTATAATGTATGTACATAATTGTGTATTGAATTAAAACTACGCATAGAAGTATGTTCTTTATTCCAAATTATACGTCAAAACTCATTTTTTTCTTTTACTTTGCTAATACATACAAAAAGAGCAAAAAAAACTATAAGGGAAAAGATAAATCCACAGATTTATCCATTAAATTACACGCGCGCGTTCTCATCCGCACAATCCCTTACGTAATTTTGATCTTGCACGATTGGCCGCAGCCGATATGAATCTGACGCTCTCATAAATATAGAAGGGTGCGCAGAAAGAGATAGAGAGAGAGAGAAGCAGAAACTCGTTCGGTTATATAGCACAGCGGCGCAGGACCACTGCGTCGAAACTCAACGGGAGGGGGAGGGTGCGCGAAGGCAAGAACGTGATTTTTGCGTACACGCTGAGAGAGGGGGCGGAAAGCCGTTTCCAAGAACTGTAAGCTCCACCCGCTAAGTTGCGCGGAGAGAAATGCTTCCAGGAACTCTTCGGGGAAAAGCCCGTTTCGCCCTTTTTGCCCTTTTGTTGCGTGCGCACAAGACGAAACCGCGGCGGCGCTCGACTTGCTTCGCAGTGATAAACCACTTTTCAGCTGACAGACTCGCTTTTTTTACTTTAAAGGGAGTGAATTGTCAAATCTATCATAGTTACAATTATTCTGTAGAAAGAAAATATGAATAATTTTATGTTATAATCTATTATGATAATGTTAGATTATAATTTACTAAAATATTTTTTTTATTAGCTTATTTATTTATTTTTATTTACTTATTTAGTTTTAAAATGCTTTTATATAATTGCGAATAATGATAAATTTGCAATTCTTTATTGTAACTGTCGATAATTTGAAATGATCAAAAGTACCGGTTATTTCGGAACGCTGTAGTCGATATCGTTGACCTGCCTAAATTAGCATACAAATTATGCCCGCTATTCCTTAACCGCCGAAAAAGGATTGCGTATATTCTACATAATGTGTATAGCCTGGACCAATGTCATATACAAGGATTTAATTTTAACGGAATCTTTCGAATCGAAATTTCTTTTCATCCTTTTCAAAACGTCCGCATGCGCGGTAATATTGGAAACAACATTTAAAAATGTATAATAATTGTTTATGTAGCATGTTATAATTCATTAAGACTTCCCTTTAATGTAATTTTTTTAATTAATGTATATCGTACTATCCATATTTATTATTGTGAATGAAAACAAACTGAATTTCTACTTAATGACACTTTCTGTATTACGACCCTCTATCACAACAAATTTTCACCCTTTGAAAATACTCTTAAATCGAAACTTTACTGAATCTATTCTACTTCTGAAAGTGCAGCAACCGTACATAATGTCAGGGCACATCTTATATCAAATCTGGGGAGGACGTTCGATAAAAAAAGCAAAAGCAGAGGAGAGAAGACTGCGCAGACAAGATTACAGAAAAAATAACGATTTAAAATTAACTTTTAAATCATTTTTAACATTTTTTTACTTAAATCAGTGAGTAAAAAATATTCAAATAAAATATTCTATAACAATTTTGAGATAATTGTAAAAGTGTGTTATTTAAATTTGAATGCATACATAAGATAAATATCATTATTTTAATATTATGTCGAATAAATTGAAAGATTTTTTACGGTAAAAACAAAAATAATATACATATTTTTTTATAAATGGATAAAGATTACAATGCCACAATCTTAAACTTATGTAGATCCGTGCAGTCAGTATACATGTATAGCGCATGAAGAATCAAAACCTGTTTGTATAGTTAAAAGAAGAAAGGACAGGGGAGTATAACACTACTACTAACTACTGTAGTACTCTAAAATGAACTGAATTAAAAAAAATTATAAATAATAAAAAAAGTAGGTCTCCATAAACGGTATTGTTATACTTAATTATATATAATAAAGTAAGTTTATTTATATTCATAAAAACATACCTAAGTAAATAATAATTTTGTATTATGTAATCTTTTAAACATTTAAAATAAATATAACTATCACATACACTTTACTTTTCAATATCAAAAAAAGTTATAATTATTTTTACAACTTATTGCAAAATTGTAAATTTATAACATTGTATTATACCAATAATATTTCATTAAAATCCTGTAAAATATACGACGTTTTATTTTTCATTTATTATAATACCTGCTGAATAATAAGAAAAACAATACAAAACAAAACTTGGCATAATCCGCCAAAGGAAGGGCTTGCTCCTTATTCAGACTATATATACTTCCACACTATCTCGCGCCTACGCACTCGCACACAATTTAAAGGACTGGCCGATGCAGATACCATTGCAGATACTGTAGATAATAAACCCAGTCGGTACCGCAGATTTCCACGGTCACTTCTTTATGCAATAAATAAAATCCGGTCCTTACACATACATATAACAAATCAAACTTTGAAATCGTAATTATGCTACTTTCTCGCAAAAAAAGCGCCAGTAAACAGGCCTGTAAATCTCGAAAATCACGAAGCGCAACATAGTGTCACGCGAAATTACACTCCGAAAGTCCGAACTCGAGCGCTGCTGCCTCCAGATATAGGTATACCTGCGTACACCGTGTACGCGCATATCCCAGCGAGAGTGCGGCAGTGCGCGAGTGAGCGAGCGAGAGAGGAGAGGGAGCGCACGAGTGCCAGCGCCATTTTGTGCCAGTGACCGCCGAACTCAGTCGCGCGCAGCGTGCAGTGGGATTCACAAGCTTCTGCTTCCTCGTCGTCGCGCTCGCGTCGAATCGTCGCGCGAAAATCGAGCCCCCTCGGCGGCCCGCGAGTGCGTCTACCTCTTCGCGCGTTGGTGCGAGTGATTCCCTCATTTTTTTATGTACCTCGGCGCTCCGATGCGCTCCGCATAGTGTCGCAATAAAAGTGTGCCCAGTGCGCGGAGAGTCCGGCAGGAGTCTGCGACAGGAGCCGCCTGGAGGAGAGAGAGGATAAAAAAAAGGAGCCAGGGGGGGACGCATGGCGTCGACGGGCAGCGACTCGGATCCGGAGCCCTCGGAGCCGCTGAGCCGCCACTGCAGCTCCTAGTGCGCCCATCTCGGAGCAGCGGACGCCCGCGCGACGACACGACAGGTACACGGGGCGCCGTGCCGCCGGCTGAATTGTACGCCTACCTATGCGCGGTGCATGCGTGCAGGGCCGTGGCTCGCGCGCGCGCCACGGCTGACCCGATCGATATAGCCCGCCGTGTCTAGGTACACCTTTTACTAACTAATGCGCCTGTCGAGCGAACCTTCTTTCGCGGTGCAACGGGGCTGCCAGAGTTCCCGAGCCACCTGCGAAGTAGGCGCGCTCAGCGGAAAAAATCCAGAGTGAAATTCTCATTTTTTCAAGACGATGTGCCTTTTTCGCTAAAATGTTTTATGGTCATTCGAAAAAAACAGATATGTAAAGGAAATTACCTGAAATATATACCTATTACTGAATATTACTGAAAGGTGATATTATTTCTTAAGCGCGAAATTATTTTACGGAAAGGAGTTTTTCTTATTTTTCCGTTAATTTCAATCGATGTAAGGAAATTGTGCTGGATTTTTTCTGTGAGTTTATAATGAATATTGTTTGTTATGAAGATTCTACCATTTTAGTGAAATTTTGACACGTTTTAAGTGGTTCGTGGTGATATTGGAATTAAAGGTTTAATTGTATAATGCAATATAGTACAATTAAACGGAGTGGGAAAAACAAGGTTTACTTATCAATCCTTGAATTTGAACGTACTATTCTGTAGAGATATATAGTTTCTACTTCTATAAGTCACTATAGCTATTATTGTAATAAAAATTATTAGTAGATTACTAACTACTATTAATAAAAATATTAAATCTCGAATAATGTTACGCTTAAAAAATTATATGATTTATAATTATTAAAACAAAATATAATAGTTCACTATAATATTAAATATTACTATTCTTTCTTGAAGGTGGAGATCAGACTTGAAGCAGGATAAAAATTGTAATAAATTTTAGAAAAATTACTATTTTTATTATAAAAATGACCACAATTATTGCAAATTTTACTATAAAAATGGTAACTTTTCCAAGAATTAGAGTAATTTTTCTCATGTTACGGGTATGTCCTCTATTCAAACAATTTGTATAGTGATTTTTTTTATTTATTTTCCCCCATATTTTTACTTCATATTTTTCATATTTTTAGAAAAATTTATACTAACTTTTTTCTGAAAGTATTTTTAATAAATATAATTTAAAAAATATGAAAGACAATGTGATGCAGATTTGAATATTTGCGTTATCTGTTGAAAAGGTCCTTTCTAAATGACTCTAAAATTACTCCCCGATAGGCAACTAATTTACGTTGAAAAGTACTAATCTTTTAATGTTCCGGAACTAAAAACACTGCACTTGTTTCGAAATCCATTCTGCTGTACGTGAAAAGAAATTCGAAGTCGTTAAGAATTGTACCTTTAGTTTCAAACTAAAAATTCCTCTGGTTTCATAATCCCGCCGGGCAAATTAATTAGCTTAATGCCTGGGGTACGTATTACTTGTACAAAAACAACGATAATTTATTATTTTCGTTTAAGGAAATGGTGTACTTGCCAAGTGCAAAATTTAATCAGCGAAACGACCCATTACGAAATATATATTTTAACGCGCGAAAGAAATACGTGCCTGTGACGGCGATCGTACGCGCAAAATCCAGTTTCGATCGGTAAAAAAAAGATAAAAACACACAGCGCGGAATAAGAGGCGAAAACTGTCTTTATAACGTGTCGCAATGATCGCTTTATTCGCATTCGGAATCGATGCATTCAATTTCTCAAAACAAATTTCAATGGCCCATTCAGTTACCCACCTTCTCGCATTTATTCCTCCTGCAATTACAATTTAAATTTGTCCGGCCTTTTTCAACGCGCACAGCCTTCGAGGTGACGAAAGAGAGGGACGCCGCGGGATTTTCAACCGAAATCAAGGCGACGACCACTTCGCGCCGAGGAGAAAACACTCGACTCGGCATTAAACATCGCGCGTAAAAGATTTTCGGCAAAGTGCCTAAGCCTCCCGCGAGCCCCGGCGAAAAGTGAAAGCCAATCGAGCGCGCTCGACGAGGTACGCTTGCGACGCGCGAAACGCTTATTTCGCTCCCGCGGTCTAGGCTACTTCGCGAGGCGCGACGCGTATATGTTAATGCCGCGCTCAGGAGACTCGCGGCGGTTATAGGCGCTTCTTTTTTCGGCAAGGCTTCTCTCGCTCTTTCTGTTTATGGACGGCGAAAAAAAAAGAGTTGGCCTGTGAGAAGCGAGCGCGCCGCTCGTTACGACACGAGCGTCGCCTCGAACATCCTCATTTTCATGTGCGAAGACGCGAAGTAACTGTAAATTTCAATTAAAATTTATTAATTGGATACTTCATCGGTTTCATTTATTTGTCGAGTTAATTGCGCGTTAAAAGAATGTTTTATTTATAATGTAAAAATTTACAACAAAAAATTGAAACACGTAATATGATTAAACATTTTTAACTATAAATAAATGTTCTTGCAATTTAATTTTTAATTTTGGTATTTACATATTTTTATATGCAAATACTGACTAATTAATAATTAGATAATGTACGTAATCGAGATTTGTAATTCTATTAAGTGAAAAGAGTGACTTACAACTAGAAACGCATGAGCTAAAAGAATCTACTAATCTAGAGGGTATATTTTTTTATACATTTTGAAAGAATGTCTCTGTAAAATAAATCTGCCTTTTCAGTTCTTAAAAAATTAAATGAAATTGATGCTTAAAAAAAAATAATAAAACACACGCCTTCCACAATAATTCCTGCATAATTTGAACCTAATTTTCACGGACCGTGTGATAATTACAAAGTTAAGCCAAACGATTTACGATATTTTAAACCTGCGACGAAAATGCAAACGCACGCCCGAAAAACAGTTTCGAATAGGCCCCCGAAAGGCAGAAGAAAAAAAGAAATCTGATAGATAATCTACGTAGTAGCTTTTCTCGGGTCTCTCAGGTAAAGAAATTCTTTCGTGTGGACCTGTTTGAGGGAGGGGTCGCTCCGACCGACACAATGGTGGTCCCTTGCCCGACGCGTCGGATGATGCCTCCTCGCTCTGGAAAGACTATCGGGCGGATGAAAACATAAAACAGGTACCAACTGGAGACTCGCCTCGGCTTCTTCCCCTTTTTTTCCCTTTTCGATGAAAAAAAGACTTTCGTTTGGACCCAAGTCCGGTGAGATAGCCGAGTTAAATCGGGCCGCATGCGGTCGAGGTCAAAATCTAAACTTCGTTTGAAGGAGGATTAAGATTTCGGAAAGAAAATCGGTTATTTTTTACTTTGTAATTTGCGCTCGGTGGAAGTCAATTCTTGTGGGACTTTTGAAGAAATGGCAACGTTGCTTGTGGTTGTAAATGTGGCGCTCGTCTTGCTTCTTTATAGCATTCAGATTAGGACATTTAGAGAGAATCGTAGAAAGTTTGAAGAGTCGTCGCAGTTTTTTAAAATCGACCTATTAAACTCCATTTCAATCGAGTATACATATCTATTTTATTTCATTTTAATAAAATTATATTTATAAGCATCAATGCTCGTTTTTTACAGAAAAGCAAACGTATAGGACAATATATTATTATAACATATTATGCGGTGTCAACTGCCAGATAAAGTCACAGTGATATGCCTTTATGTCTCGGTTTTTTATTAAATTTTGTGAAACTAATTTAACATTGCTCAAAATAAACATGTAGATAAGATTATGAAGAACAACTTTTCTTCTCGAAATGAGTTTGCAATTTAAAGTACACTGACATTAAATAATTTCTTTCGAAACATTATTTTCTTTTTTAGTATCATTAACTGTTTCTTAACATTTTCGAGATTACCAGTATACTTTTATATCATTGTTTATATGCATTATATTGTCATTTATGTGGATGTTCAGAAAGAATTTATTTCATCCAAGTGCAGTGCATTAAAAATTGAAAAAACATGACCTTGAAGTTACTTAGAAATTTTTTCAAAACTTTATCAATTTCAAACTATGTGTTAAATTCATTTTAACAATTGGTGCCTTTAGTTATCAAGTACGATTCTCTGCATCGATCAAACTAAGCTGAGCAAAAGTAGGTTTCTTAGAAGGCTATATGCACACTGACCGACGGCAAAAAGACGCATTAACCTTTGACACACAGTGTCTCAAATCTTTTTTCCTTTTCACAGTAATACAAGCCTTTTTCTACCCATTAACATAATTTACGATCCATAAATGTATCCCTTCCGAAAATAAACTACTAGGCAAAAAATACTGCAAGAAATAGTATTTGAAGTACTTAAAAATTAGTAGTTTCAACTAAATGTCTCTCTGTAACTAATAATATATATTAATTAAAAACAAAACCTTTAATTGATACAAAAAAATATTTAGTTGATTTAAAGAAATTATTTAGTTGGCACTCCTTATAAAGTAGTATTTAGTCGAAGCTACTAATTTTTTTCAGTGATTATTTGGTAACTTGTACTGGCTTCATTTTGAAGTCATTATTATAAGTCAGTAGTTAATCAGTAGTTAACAATTTACTGTCGTAATTAAGTAGTTTATCAATAGTTTATTGTAAGACATTAGCATTTCATACAGTAGTTTTGTAAATAGATTTTTTTCAGCCATTTAATTTCATAAGATTCATTTGCTTTAACCATCCAATACTCTTCAAAAATCAATCACCAATCTCCCTTACACCGACTCTTCTGTTACCAATCGACCGCACCATCCAAACTAAACTCTCATCTGCATATCAGGAACTAATCACCATATCGTCGTCAAATTCAAGCCTCGCTACGAATTAACCCTCCTCGCAAGCTCGTTACAATGACAATACATCTCATACGGCCGGGACAAAGGTGTACTATACGCACACAGGCCCCGTCTACCTGTTCGCCGCGTCTTATTCAATAGACTCGAAAGCCACGAGTCAATCCTCGCGCTGCTCTCGCGTACACACACTCTCTAGGTGCAGGTGTGCGTCGCTCCTCACCGCGGGCAGATGCAGGCGAGGGAGAGTCTCGAGCGCTACCCGCGGGCCCCGAGTTAAAGGTGTATACTCGCGCGCGACGGGACGATAGCCAGCGGGTGTCATTGACCTTAAGACACGGCCGGGGCGCGCGCACCGACTTACGGAGCGAGCGATCCTCGGCCCCCGTATTTGTGTGTGTGTATACGTGTGATCCGATGCTCCTCTCCGTGGGAGCCGGGCGTTTCCCGGCGACCGTTGATACACACTCGGGACGGGACTCGCGCCGGCCTGGGGTTCGGATGAGGCTATCAAACGGGGAACCTTCCAGGCGATCGATAGGGAACTAGTGCTGACCTACTTTTCTTGGATTAGGACTACATTTTCGGGTTTTCGTCGCTCGTGTGTAGAACGAAAAATGTTTGAGGTCTTAAAATTGTACGTGTTTTGTATTGTTTGAAAACGATGCATTAATTGTGAATATAACTCATAAAATTAAATATAAAGGATAACCATAAAAGAAAGCATAAGTAAAATAACTAAAATTGACTAAAAGAATCAAAACCTTTCTATAATTTTAACAATATACGCATAATAATTTTTACAATATAATACATCTACATTATTTTGATATAAAAAAAAAATTTCGAACTCATCAAGCACGGCGCGAAGTCCATAATCGTCTGATCTCGACTCAAGATCTAGTTGCTTTCGCATTTTAAACAATAATAAATCGCGCGCGTCGTTTTCTCCCGGAAACTTTTCAGTTAACTTAGTTTCGCTTTTACAAAAAAAGAGAGAATAACAAACTCGAGTAAGTAAACCGCGAGCCGGTGTCTTCAAACAACCTTATCGGCGGCAGCGCGACAGATAGAATCTGAGGTGAAGCGTCTCGGCCTCGGCGTGGGTATTTACTGTGCGCATACGGGCGCGCGAAGGAAAGCCCGACGACGTCTGGGTGATTTCAATGCCAGTGGAAGCGAGCCACGTGAGAAAAGCGCGTATATATACACACGTACGTACGTACGTTGACGAGCGCGCCACTTTTTATTGAGTTGTTTGCGCAATGCAGGCGAGGCGAATTATCCTTGAGCTGCAGGATGAAAAATTAAGCTATAAAAGTCCGCCGCGGGAGGGTTTCCGTTACTCGTTTTTAGCGCAAGGATCGACTTTTTATCTTTTATGTTGTTTTTTTTTCGGAATAGTTTTCTCTGGGTTAAAATAAAATGTGAGCGCATTATTTGCGTGAATCGATCGATGCTTTCGAAATTACCTGCAAATTGGAATTACAATGCACTGTTAGATATACTGTTGCTTATAACAAATGCAACAAAAATGCATATAAAGGAAGATCAAGTTTTGATGATCAATATTTTATTTACATTAGAATCGACACTGTGAAATGTATTAAAAATAAAAATATAAAAAAAGTTCATTTCAATGGATAAAAATAGCTGAAAGTGCAAATTAGTTAAATTATTATACGAAAGCCAAAGTTCACGCACCAAAAAGCTACTTCTAAATATAACTAAAAGGGTCCTTAAATACACCTATTATCTCCGTTTCGCTGACTAAAAATACTCTCATTACACACGGGGGAGACAAGCTTCCGTCTATAACTCGATCGATTTTCTCGTTCCTGTTACTTCGATGCTTAAAGTACATTAGCTTCTCCTGTTTCCTGGGCACTCGTGCGACACATCGCGTGCAGCTTTTCGGCTGCACGCGATCACGGCGCAAAAAAAAGCCTCACCTCGTCGAATTTTTTTTTATCTTTCGGCCATACGGTTCGGGCCTAACACGTATAAACAGATAAACTCGTATATATAGAGATCCTCGGTGAGAGCATCGTTCAACCAAATCTAATTTAGTTATCTTTGATCACCTTTCGTGTATATATATATTGCGAATATTCGTAAAATAGGGATAGAATTGACAAATTTTTTTCTTAATGAATTAGATGTAATCACAGCGGAAATAATTGGAGATGTTAATTAAGTCGTTGTCTGTTTGTTATTGAATTAAATAAAATAAATTAATGAAATGAAATGTAATGAATGAATGTATACTTTCTTTTTTTACCTTCTGTACATAATAGTAATAATGCATTTAAAATGTACACTCATTCTCCCAGCTAAACCTGATTAAAAAAAAAATTTTACAATAATTATAAGAAGATATTACACTTTAGATACACGACTATTTACTTATTCAAGTGAAAATTCATTTATCCAACTTTAATAAATGTTAAGAACTCCAAATTCGCAACGTTGACTTTTATTCTCCTCTTAATCGTTTGAAACGAAATTGAAATACTCTTCCTCCTCGATTTGAAGCTATTGGTGCTTTTAAATCCTCAGTTCGGTCATTTAGCGCATCTTTTTAATAATTTTGCTCCACTATTATTATTATTGTAATTATTTTTATCTAAGAGCAATACCCGTTTTATATTAAATAAATAAACAAACACCAAAAGTTCAATTGATAAAATGCATTTAGCGCATTCTTTAAATATCTACCATTTCAGAAACTGTCCACCGTAAATTCCAATACTTTTGAAAGCAATAAAAAGCAATTTCCTTTTTAATTAAAAATCCAATAGCGCCGAGGACGGAGTCGTGCGTTAGAATTACGGGAGCGAAATCGAATTACGCAAGCCCGGCGCGCGGGTACTTCCGAGTGCGAAGCGCCATAAAGCCCTACTCGCGAGGGGGAGGGAGTTTAGGGTGGGCGATTTATATACGCGCGCAGACGCGGACGAGAGGGTGACTCTCGGAAATCTACGAAATTGAAGCTTCAATTAGCGGATTGATAACCGTCATTGCGTCGCGTCGTTCCGAGTTTGCTTTTGCCCGGACAGACGGGCCGCTGCCGTCGCTCCCTTATAAATAAGCACTTCTGTCGCGCTAAGTCGCCGGCTGGCGCGCGATTAGACGCCGACGTCGTGTATAATTTTTTCTCGCGCGATTATTACGATTCACTTTATTCCGTGGCGGTGCAATTTATTTCTAATTGCGGAATGGGAAATGAAATTTGCGATGGGCTAAACAAACCAACCTTCTTATTAGCTTTGCCGCACGCACGTGCGTTGTTTTGTTGATTTTAAGATTAAGTTAGGATAGATCTACGACATTTGCGAAGATAAGAGTAAAATATTTAAAAAATTGCTATATGTTTTTAAAGATCAATCATTTTGTATTTGAGTTTTTTTCATCTAGATTACCCAATAATTTTTAGAAATTGCCTCTTTCATAAAAATGATTAGAAACTGTCTAGTATTTTGGTCCTTTTATTAAAGACGAACTTTTGGAAAAAAATAAAGGACCTGATTGTAGTTGAAAGACTTTCGTGATCTATTTTTTGTGTTAAAAAATACCAAACATTTTGTATAAGCGTTAAAAACAAATGCAATTAAATATTTGAATTCTATGTTGTGTACATACAAGTTGTACTTGATTAAATGATGACTTTGTTAAAACCAACGTCAAACAATCGAATATTTATTCTTTATTAATTTATTTACAACTTATTGTTTTTAACCCTTTTCGCAATTTAACTAATTTATTATTTTCTCAACTTTGTTTGTAAATTTTGCTATTGCTAATTGTGTTTTCAGAAAAATTTCTCGATTCGAGTGAAAAGTTAATTAATCAAACTTAAACAGGCTTAATTTTTCTTGAAAAGTATAATTTTCTGGATTTTCACTGAATCATATTACGAAAGCCATATAGTTTAATAATATGTATATCATGACCACTTAATTAATTGACTTAAACTTGTTTGAAAACTAGCTTAAAATTATTACTTATATTACTTACAATTTACAAACGATTAATTTAAATCAAAGCTTTTAAAAACAACAGATGAACATTGTATTATATAGCTATACCGACCACTAGCGATAGGTCAAATCAAGTGTTAAATTTCATCGATTCGAAACATCGGACCACCCGCATCCAATGGTCAATCTCGCCTCGAGAAATCGCAGCATCAGCTACTCCCTAAAGTGCGATAAGCCCCGCCGCCGGGCGAAGTAAACAAAAGGCGCTTATATTTTCTTTAAGAGGCGTTCGGGTGGCTGTACGGTGAATTTTCCCCGGTGCGTGAACTGACATTCAGGATTCGTGCCAGGCTCATAAATAATAGTAATTAAATTGGCTCGGCGCGACGGGACGGACAGGAGCGTGCACCGTGACGAAAGCCTAGCGGACGCGCACCACACTTATACCAGTGGCAGATTTTCGTAATTAGAATACAATTGTGCACGTTTGAATGATTTTTAAACAATACTTTTTTTCAGCACTTTACTGCACAATAAATCTTTAGTGAACAAAATATTATTCATAAAAAAAAATTTACTATATAATACACTTTCTTACTTTTTACTACAAGAAGATGACTATAATTTTCTTGTATTTTGTACTATCGATTCTACAAAATGTTACTAAAAAAAGAAATATATACAACTAAAGAAAGTAATTCTATAAACAACTACTAAATTCAGGTTTACTATGGAGTATAATAAAGTTATAAAGTTTTACTTTTTTATCAGTGTATAAACAATAATAATTAATTACGTATTCTAGCGAACACTCTTACGACATATCGCAAATTCATCACAGCACGATATATTTATAAGCCTTGGCGACTCAAATTCAGCACTTCCATCGCAGAAAGCGTACACACGACATAAATAAACGATAAATTCGTCGGAAAGCATTTGAAACACGTAGAGATAAAGCCATAACGCCCAAGCGGCCAATACACGCGCATCCGTACAAACCCGCACATATACAACCATCCTACGCGCGGATAGCACACCAGTACGTAGGTGATTGAAAGGAGGCGTCGTAGACATGCGGCGCGCGGGAAAGAGACACGAGGCAACTCGACCCTTCCTGCATTTAAAGTCAATGGGCGAGGGAGCGAGAGCAGCGAGGAGGGAGAAACCCTCCCGTTCGTCGGCGAAAATCGATCGCGTCTCCCGCCCTTCCTTTACACTTGTTCCCGGGGAGGCTGCCCCCTTGCGGCGCGTGGCTCTCGCCGAACCCTCGGGTACGGGGCCTTCGGGAGCTTGCGCCCCTCCGGTATACGACGCGAAAGCTCGACTGTGTACGCTGATATCGACGCGCTGCAGCGCAGGCATTTCGTTTGATTAAAATTTTTGACGCGGCGAGCCGCGTGAATTTTTATTCCGCCGATCGGAGGGTGCGATGCTGTTGCGGCGGGGGCGCATTGGGTCGCGGCGAGAAATGGAAATATTGGAGGATTGAGCGGAGGGAGGCGGGGAATGTTTCGTTTCATAAATTAATGTCACTTTCGGTAATGGCATCATTTATGCATAGAAATATTTTTGAATAAATAATATTGCACTCGCGTTGTGGAGGGGAGAAGAGAATTCGAAAAATCACTCTATTCTGCGGGTTTTACAATTAGATTTCGAATAAATATTGGAGAATGATTCTTTAATCGAATGTAATAAATGAGCGTGTGTATCCGAATTATGTTATAAATATAAGGGCCTAATAAACAAAATAGGAGCAAAATAGTTTTTGAAAAAAATTTAGAGGAAATATGTATTTTTTTACGTTAATTACTTTACTCAGAAACTAAAAGTCGCGCAAAGACTTATAAAAAGTATGAAAATAAAGTAAAACTTTAAAACTTATACTTTAAAGTAAAACTTTAAGACTTTAAAAAATCTTTATCGATTCCAAAGTTATGTGTAATTAAAATACCTAAGTTAAAACATTTGATACGGAATAGTTTATGTATAAATTACTAATTTTTAATGAATTTTCATTCAGATAGACCTTTCAAACTAATAAAAGATATTTTTTTAAGCTAGTAAGTCAATCTGCAGCATTTGTATTTTAGCATTTATTTTTATTTCTTGTGCATAATTTTTGTTATTTTATATTTCCACTGATTTTGTCAAAAAAGCCAGCTCTTATTTTGGACATTTTGGACAACAACCCCAGATAAGAGTACATTATAATTCGGTAAATAACTACCTGAAGTTGAATTAATAAAATAGAAAAATACTACAACTAGAGCAATTTAACCAAAAATTACTAAAAGCAGATTCACTGTATATTGATTAGTGGATCAGTTCCCACTAAATTTAGAAGTTTTTTACCAATTCAACTATATAAAGGGATCAATGTTCAGAGCTTGAACAAAATTCAGAGCCTGCTAGATGAGGCCTCTCCTTAATAGTTTTTACTCAAATCGATTGGTTTCTTTCTCTTTCACATCCTGAGACTGAATAGCAGATTAGCAGCTGGCTTAAACGTACTGCACGTCTTATGATATTTATATCAGAGTCGCTTTATCGTTCGAGCTTCTTCTTTCCCAGCCTCATTAAAAATTACTGCGATCTATAGTACGTGCAGCATGGAAGTCGCGCGCGTGACGTAACGACTTACATGACGAAAGCACCTCCAAAGTGGTGTCATACGCGAGCCGTCAACAAAATTACACCTCGCGACCTTTGCAACGCTTCGCTCGTTCTAAATAAAGGCACGCGACAAATGCCAGCCATTCCAATTCTATCGGCCGATAAAGAATTCAAAAAGCCGCTTCTATTATTACACACGCACTGCGCGTACACTCCATCGTACACCGCCGTTTATCAGAAGCAACACTCTGCCACCTTATATTTAAATAACCTAAAAACGAAATTTGCCCCGTCGTCGGAGCCTCGGGCAACTGCGCGTCGGTAATTACGCGGCGAAAATTACTTGGCAAGAATGCGGGGAATTCGCACAAAGGAATGTCAAGGATGACAGAAAACTCGCGCGGCTATCGCGCGGGGCAGACTGCGCCGCGATAATGAGGGGACGAAGTGGCGCGCGAACGAGCATCGTACAATAGTCGAATTCCTCAGATAAAGCCGAACTTATCGTTTAGCGCGAGCTTCAAAAGCGGAGCGCGGCGCGTTTATGCTTCCATCATCGCTCGCTCGCTGTACTCGCACGGGCCCTCCCGCCGTCGAGTGCGGTATACGTGAAAATAGGCAGCGGATCGAGAACGAAATGAGGTGGGAAGTGAAAGACTGACGTTTACGCGTCTATGTTCCGTTTCAATTTTTCAAAAAATTGTAAAATTGGGATGTTACCGTTTTGTTTGAGCAATGAGAATTTTAATATCGCACTGTCTAAATATAAAAGAGTAAAGTTCACGACGAAAGAGTGTGGATATTCCTTTATGTTAAAAGGGTTGGATATTCATTATTTCATATTTAGGGGAAACTGTATAATAATAAAATTGATTGTTATTTACTTCGCGCGTAAATTAGATGTCACCTATCTCAAAAAATTTCACCGAGAAGCATCAAAGTCTTGAAAGACAAAAGAAAAAGAAAAAACAGATTAGCCAAACTCTATTGTACATTTAGTATTATTCTGGTCTTTCTATAGGTTGCGCATTTTGTAATGAATTGATAGTTTTAAAATGAACATTTCAAAAGAAGTAAGATATCATTTTGACGAAAAATAGTTGACCCTAATTACCGAAACGACGCTACGGTTAATTTAATTTTTGTAGATAAGTAGCTTTTCGCAGGAAAACAAACAGCTGCCCTTCGTCAATGACGATGCGGTATCCGGCTTCCGCGATTCGCTTACGCTTAGTGCGCCGCTTGCACTTTTAAGAGTTTGTTACATATTTTATACCTGATGCAATTCGTAGATGGACTGACACTTTTTTACAATTAAATAAATGTTGTTATTTGCTTAATAGAGGAACTATACAAACACACTCTGTATATTTATAGTGGTAAAATTATAGTGGTTGGTATTAACACTTACCCCTAACTATCTTCATCCAAAAATATTTAATCCTGTCATCTTACAGATATATTACATATATGTCATTCAATTTTATCAAAATTTCTATTAGCAGCAGATCTTCCGTAAATTTGTTTCTTTAATTTTAATTTTATTCAATTGTTTAGGTAACATTTAAAATATTCAAAACTTGACTGCAAGTACCCCTAAAAAAATATAAGGGTTAATAATACTCTTTTTCTGAGAAAAGATTGTAGGTAAATATATATATTTTTACTCGTGATTTGTGGGACTTCAGGTCAATTAACATGTTAATTTCTTTCTTAGAAACTTAAAACAAACTTAAGAACTTTGTATATAAGAAACTAGGTAGTTCTATAAAATAAAATAAAAGGATATGTAAAAGAAAATAGAGTGGAAAGTGTAAAACTTCGGGTTTAACTAGTTTTACGTAAACACGAGGCACTATTCGAAAAATAATTTGTCGTTCGCGTGCATTACAATTTTTTTTATTTAATATGATTTTAGATAAGAATTAACGACGTAATACGCATTTAACGCTTATAAATTGTACCTTATGTAAGCATTTAAGTAAATTATTATTTACTTTCGTAAATTATACAAGCAATAAACTGATACGAAAATTATTAATGGAAGCAATAGATTTTTCGTGGACCAAGTGATCCGTTGATCGTCAGTAAGTGATTTCCGTAATCCCATATAGCGACCAAAGCGTGCGTTTCATCCGAGATAAAAATCAGACCACGCTGCACGATTTTCCTCGGCAATCTGAAATCTCATCCTAGCATCGTTAAATACAAATCCCCGTTTCCCAAAAAAAGAAAGAAAAAAAACCGTCGACACGCTATTTCACTAAAGAACGGCGCATCCAACGACAAAAGACGCGAAAAGCCCCCCGCGTGGGTTCGCTTCAGTGGCGCGCACAGGAAAGCTCGGACGAAGAAGCTGTACGTACATAGGAAAACTCGACGAATCTCTGCTCCCCGACGCAAACAGGAATTTCCCATATACATCGGCCCCACGACCGAGAGATTGATCGGGCCGCGCGAATCGGAAACGAGGGGAGATATACACGGTCGCGTGCACGTCAGAGGGGAAGGGGGTGGAGGGGAGGGAGAAAAGCTTTGCTATATACGATGAATATTTCGGATGGTCCGGGACACGCGCCAATGAGAGGCGAAAGAAATTCGGACAAAAGGGTGAAAAACAGGCGTACCGAATTATTAGAGACAGAGATGTATGATGGGATTTGTCATTGATCCTACTGCGATTACTTTTGACTGAAAGTGTCAATAAGTTTAACTAATCTTGTTGTAGTAGTTTTCGATTAAACTGTTTCAATTAACAGTAAACTGGTCAATTACTAAAAGTTAAAAAGAATATATTTATACTCTATATAATTTAAATCTCATAATTATATAAAGAAATGCCAATTCATTCCAAAGCTACCCATATAGTTATTCTCGATTTTTTAAAATCATATTTAAAGAAATCGTTCAAGAATGCATTTAGGTTTGTGTATTTTATTATAAATTTCAATGCATTTAATGCATTATCGATCTTTGATTGCTGAAAGCTTTGCAATGAGAGGAATCGATGTCCTAAATTATATTCGCGATGGTTATAGGGATGATGGATCTACATCGGCATTTAACATATTCTTTATTTTTTAAAAATCAAAACAAAACGTTCTATGATAGTAAAAAAAATAATGAAAAATATCGTAGCTCCAAAACTATCGATCGATAAATTCTATACTAATCCTTTTTAGTTTACAATATTTCTTCAATAAATAAAAATTATCACAAATGTAACATTTCCTTGTAATGGTACAAGTCATCAGAGTAAAATAAAGATGAAGAGATGCTCTCTTCAAACGCGTCCTGACACCTCGAACGCATAGAGAGCGATCCGTAAAATTGTAAAGGCGCTCTAGGGGAAACCGTCATAAAAAGACAATTCGTACGCGATAATTTGTGCGCTCTCGAGTGTTCATCCTGGGACACTTCTCCCGCGTGCGATTTCGCCGCGCGATGACACCCGGAACGGGAGGGGGGGGGCAGATAAAGGGTGCCCTCTCTCGCCCGACGGAGCTTTTCACCCGTCGGCGAGTTCGACCCCATCGGCGCGGATCTCGCCCCCTCCCCGCTTACCTCGTTCCCGAACTCGCGAAGAAAAATTGTCCATCGAAGTGAGAGACAGCGAGAGAGAGAGCGAGAGAAAGGGAAAATTTAAGCGTTTTTGGACCCTGGAAATGCGCGACTATATTTTTATTGGTGCTGGAGACGACCGTTAAAGTTATAAGCGCGGGGAAAAAGTTTAAATTATTGTTTACGAGCGGAGGGCTATTGTGCGTGCACGTGGGATGAGGGACTTTTTATGGCCGGCTCGAGGTAACCAACGAGCCGATGCCGCGATCGCTTCCTTGACCGTGGAGGATTGTGATGTCATATCGGACGAGCATTCTTCGCTTCTTTTTATTTTTATTCAAGGTGTAATCGTATTCATGACCTGTTCGAGGAAAAATTGCGCGAATCGTTTTTAGCCTGTCATCATTTTTTCCTTGCAAAATTTTTTACTGCAAATTTTGTATTCATCGGATTTTTGAGATTGCGTTATCAAAGGGCTGCCGTGTACCATTGCAGTTTTTTGTTTAATTACATTAATATTATTATTTGTTATTAATATGGAGCAGAGGCGCATTTGGCTTAATTATATAATGTTTTTGTAAAAAATCTGATCATTGAATAGAAAATCTTCGTTTCAGTATTACTTCCCTTTCAGGGGTAACTCTAGGTAGTACATTTTGATTATGATTTTTTGATTATAAAGAAAAGAAAAATTATATAACTTACAACTTCATATTTGAACTATGTATTGTATAAGATAACATTTTTAAGATTAAATTTATAGATTCGAAACACATTTTAGCCTTTTTGATAAAATTTATTTTTCAGTTTAACACTTAAAACTTTTTAAAATCACTAGCGACCTACAATTTTCAAGGTTTTTTAAAATTTTAATTATTATAGTCGTTAGACTGTATACTTATTTTTTCGATTTATTTCTTTTACCGCAAGATTTTATTTTCGCTTTAAAACTAGGTTACTGCAGTTTCACACTGATGTATTACATTTGAAAAAATTCACAAAACAGCGTAAACGCAAAGAACTCATCAATCTTCAAAGTGTGTACCTTTTTATCAAAGAAAAGATACTTTGCTAAGAAAATTGATATTATTATCTATAAGTCTGTATATAAAAAGTTTGTTCGTGCTTCCTCATAAACATTTTAATTTCTAACAGTCAAAGGTCCGTGTCTTATTATATACGCTTTTGATTTCATTTACTGATAAGATTATATTTTATTCGCATTACTTAAATAAGTATCCTTCTAATCTATCTGATACAACATCTGATATAATAGTTGACCATCAAATTCATTTATAATAAAACAATAAACGGTGTTATTGTTGTTATTGAACCCAATTTAATATGTATGCGCATTCATTTGATTCATTTGAAATAAAGTGCAGCATTGGCTTTTAATGAACACTTTACTGATGAATAATTACAATTTCAAAATTAATTTATCACATTGCAATTAGATATCTCAACACGAAGTAGTCAAGGAAAATAACACCGTGTCACCTGTACTTAATCATTCCCTTCAAACGACTATCAAAAAACGAAAAAAAAATAATAAATGTGACTACTTCAGCCCTCCACAGTATAAAAAAGCAACATCCCCGAAAGTCTGCGTGATTACAAGTGAGTGACTCAGGGGGTGTCTCGCCTACGCACGCACGTGGATTGACTTTCGCCTTCGTTATCATCTAAGGTGGCGGTGCGTTTCTCCTTTTTTTCGTTAACTCACGTGAATTCCCAGCTAACTTTTTTATCGCACTAATGGCCAACGCGATGGGATAGAAATTTTCGAAGTACATTACGAACTTCTCGGAAGTACATTTTGCTTTTTTAGTTGTTTAAGAATTGCTTGTTGTTAATTTCTTTGTGTTTTCGTTTTTGTATTTTTTAAAATAACTATATTTTAAATAGAGCATCTTTCATAATTATTCTGTTTAAATAAATTTTAATAGTTATGGCGAATTCAAAAATATTAATTAATTGGATGTGTTATTTGTACAATTACGTAAATATAAATTTGTTGATAATTATTAAAATACTTTGCAAAATATCAAAAAATGTCGAATCTGATATATACAGATGTTAAAGTCATCCATGGGGAATCAATAGATTCTGGAATGCGATGGCCGCATACCTTTCCTCTTAGTGTGCAGCTCCATGTGCCACCTGAAAATTCCACCGGTTTCGTTTTCTCCCTCTTCGAACCGTATACTCTTAGCATACTTATACGCTTAATAAAGGAAGTTACTGGTACGTTACATCTTACTTGCGTAATCTCAAAACGGAATCAATTGTCAAATAATAATGCGACTATACTTTTTACATACAACTAAAATTAAATAATATGTATATAATTTTACTTAAAAATATAATGCAAAATTACTATCTACAACCTGAAAGTTATAAAATTTATAATCATAATTATCTAATGTAACGTAGTTTTGATTAAATTCTTACATAATAATTATTTGTGACTTTATATCTTTAAATGTTTAAAATATTAGATTCATTTAAGTGTTGTACTTTTTCCAATCTCCCCCAATTTTATTGACTTCATTAGATAATCAAATCAATTTATTTCGATAATCAATTGGTACTTATTGAATAGATTTTTAATAAATAATAAGAAAATGAAGTTGTATAATTTTCTCAACAACATCTAAATAAAATAAATTGTATGGGATATTTGCACATTTACAATTTATATAATTTCTTTTCTTAAACTCCCTTCTTTTCTTTTCCAAAAAGTTGAAAAACAATCTTAAAAATTGATTAATAACAAGACCAGTTTTTATCACTGCATTATTATATACCTCACGTCAACCAACGTCAAAATACACGAAAAAAAATAGAACACTAGATCCACGAAAGAACAGAAGTGGACAAGAAAAAAATAAAAGTAAATTTGGTTCGTCGAACGATATTCCCATTTACGTTGGCACTCGCGCCCGAGGCTCGCTCGTTGTATGGGCTGCACCGTCTCGCTAACTTTCACATCGTAAAAATGCCCGCGGATCGAGGTTATTTTTACCGCAGATAGACCATGCGACGAAATGTTTGCAGTTCTTTTTTATCCCTCCCTCGCGCGATTTCGCTCCTTCTTTCCTTTCAAAGATCCTTATCCTTTTTCTCAAAACAAAATTCCGAAACGACGCGGTCTTTTTTCCCCCCTTTCGTCCTGCCGCTGCGCTACCCGATTGAAATGCAACGGTGAAATATTCTTTTGTGCACTCTTTTCAAAGTGGTTTGTGTTTTTTTAATTTGAAAGCTATACTTACTAATTTAAAGACGTACGTCACTATAATAACTAAACGTGTGTCTGTCACGTAGTGAATGTGGAGAAAACCGACCTATTAAAAATTACAATAGTGCATTTTAATATTCTCACAGACTGCCATTATAACAACAATGAGTTAGTTTCTTGTAAAATTTACTAGAAATATAATAAAATTTCTATGGTCTACAATGACTTTAACAACAAACTAAATAATGCACTGTTGTCATTTTTAATTTTTTTCTGCCTGAAGTAATAATTTTCTGACAAAAAAAAATCATGACACAATTACAGTGCTTTCTAACCGACATAAGTTACAAAAGATTTTATATAAGCACAAAGTAAATCTGGCTAAATCCTCACTATTAAGGATTTTTCGACTGCTGATGCAGTCGACCTGCCTTTGTCATGATTAACACTGGCACGCAGCGCGATGCCAAGGTAAAGACATAAGCTTGGTATTTTTCTTCTTTCATCCTTTCATCCGTTTCGCCGCATCCGGCGACGGCCCGCTGTGCACGTCTGGAATGCCTTGCACGAAAAATTAATATCCTCTCCTCTCCCGACTTTTCCTCCTACTCACGTACTATAGACTCTGCATAATCTGGGTCGGATCGATTGCTTCCTCGGCATTCTCACTTCTGCCTGACCGAAGCTTGGACTGATGCTTATGAGCTTATAACCTGGCATAGTGGAAATACACACTAATAGATATATACTATTGACTATGATACTTATTTTTAAAAGTAAAGAAGCTAACTTCAAAATGTTTAAACTCTCTTTAACAATCTTTTTGATAATTTGAGCATATATGCTATGTACATAAGACAAAAATATTTTGATGCAAAGTTTTATTTATTTATAAATGTTTATAAAGTTCAGAGTGATTGTGTGTTATGTATAAATAGCATTTTTGAACTGTTGAAGTAAATATTGCTAAATGTTAATGAAACTGTCGAAACGTGACTTTCGGGAGTAACTAAATCATTTCTTATTATTAAAGTTGAATCAATCTTATGAACTGGCTTGAAACCGTGGAAAAAGTATTTTATCAGTGGTTTAAAACGAGTCCATTTATTTGCTGTCCAATTTTTTTATCAGGCTTTGCATTGTTAAAAATTTTGTGTAAACCTTCATAAACTTGTGTAAATCGAAGTTTTGTATATTATCTGCAAGGAAAATGAAAAAATTACACAATATTTTACGAGCTATTCTTTTTTGGAGTAAAAAAATAACGATTTTAACCGAACTGTACCTTCAGTGTCTTACAGTGGCACCAGTGGGTAGTTGCAATCTTCCGCAATTGTATAACAATAAATATTGAAAAGTATAATATTCATTCCTCTAAAAATTATCCCCACGATCAAGCAAATTGCCTCTTTTCGTATTTAAAAAAAATCCCCCCCTCTAGCGTGTATTAAAAAAAATCTTTTCTAAAAAAACCACCTCTAAAGAAATAAATAATTGAGTAAAAAATAAAGAAAAAAGTGGACAAGGTAAAAAAGGCGAAAAGTACTAAAGAATTCCGTTCTGCTGGTGATTTTTGCAGCGGCGGAGCGAGGAGGAGGAGGAGTAGCACGCAACGATGCGCACCCCGGCCGAGACGGAAACGCTGGGGCAGCCGGAGAGCTACGCGCCGAGTCAGGAGGAGCCGGCCGCGCCGGACGTCGTCCTGCAGGCACCCACGCCGCCGGACGCCTTCGCCAAGGGGTAAGGATACGCGATTTCCATCTCTCGCGCGTCGCTCTTATACACGAGCTTGACCTTGGGCCGATGTGCCTCGCGTATTTTTGGACAGCGTCGAGAAAGTGTGTCACTATCTTGAGGATTATATCGTTTTCTTTTCGTCTTTTTTTTTGTGATCTTCAAGCGAAGGTTAAAGTTGTTTTGTGAGGATGCATTTGAGTACACGGAGAGAATTAGGTTTTAAAGATAATTGTTCTTTCTTTTTTATTACATTAGAGACGGTCTAATTTTAAGGACGTGTGAAATTTATGATTAGGAATCTCGTGCCTCACCGACAAAGATAAGAATTTTTTTATTATTTTAAAACCAAAATAAATTGTCATAAAAAACGCAACGTCCTGCTCTCCGTAATGATGCGATATAAGTATCTGACTTCAATTTTAAGTCATTTATTGTCGTGGTTTTGTCATTGTATTTTTACAACTTCGAGAGATAAATTGTTTGAAAAATTTATAAATATTTCGCATACATGTAAAATTTTTCAAAAATTTCTCTCAGTTGTGAATGGAATGGTTCATCGTTAAAATTTAAATCAGATAATCTTAACGAGTTAAGGAAGTCAATGCGCTTTTTTTGGCAATTTATTTTGGGGTTTAAATAAATACAATAAAAAATTAACAGACGATGCCGATAATGCAGATTTCCAGATTTCTAGCCATGGATTTTACATCCGCTTAAAACCAATTTATAAAAATGAATAATCATAACAAACACAAATAAGGTGTATCTATACCCCTTAAAGAATATAAACAAATTTAACTCAGAAAATCAAGGTTAACTCGTCAAAAAGAAATTTCAAAAGCTTATTTTAAGCACACCTTTCGTGTTGTGTGCATTTCTTTGTTTTTAACATATAGGCAAATGCTTTATGCATTCTTTGTTCATAACGTAAAAAAATTCACCAGAAGAACTACACGTATCACTCTCAACATGTGGAAAATCACTCAATTCCGGTAAAAATGAGATGAATAAAAAGTTTATTTGCACAATTGCGCTCCTAATTTTCGCAAAATGTTGTAGGGAACAATGAAAAAAAAGTAACAAAAATGATTAACTTATGTACAAAACATTTCCCAGCGAAGACAATATATCAAGCTGGAACACATGCAAGTCGAATTTTAATTAAACCCGACACAAAAAATGAAAACTCGAGTGCAACTGCAACTTTCTATTTAAAACGTCACCTCGTACAATTACAATGTATACAACGAAACTAAAAAGGAGAGTATTCAGCCCAATATATATACATATCGATCTTTAAAAAAAAATTCAATGGATCAACTATAACGTCTTGCGCAAATCAAAAGTCCACCTCGCCGGAGCGACGCGTACAATCGTCGTCGCTGCCGCCGAGAAACGTGCGAATTCATTCTGCAAACGAAACGGCTGAATGGAGAGAGCCGAGGGTCGCTCGCGATGAAAGAGGAAAAAGAAAATAAATACGAAAATAGAGAGACTAAGCCGAAAGCGGCGAAAAGGAGCGATAATTGAAGATTCACGGGGCGAGGCGCGCGCGCGCATACACACACCGGGTATATATTAACCGAAAAGCAGCCGGTGCGCGACGACGGCTACGCCCGCCGTGTCCTTGATCCCTTCTCTGGAAACCCGAGCGAGCGCTCCGTTGCGCCGCGCATATACCGCGATAGGTATCGCGCTGTGTAGTGCGAAAAAGACGGGGAGGGGAGGCCGAGAAAAAGGAAAGACGGGAGTAAATCGAGGGGGAGAAATAAAGGCGGTAGTGCACTGCGGGTACACTATACCTTGGGATATGGTGAAATTTTTCTTTTTCGATTTGATTTTACGATTTTATTGTAGGATTGTGTGGTAGAAAATATCATTTTGTTTAGTTCTATCGATCAGTAGATGAAAAAATGAAGATTTACATAATTATAAGGCCATTGCGATAGCTTTATAACATTTTAATAGTGAATATAGATTGTAATCCTTTGCAAAATAACAAATGATACTTATTTTCTTAAATGTTACAAAACTCGATTAGTGTTAGGTATAAGATATTTCATCAAGTGTGAATTACTATATCTAATCAATCACATCTAAATACTAAAAATCGATTATTAAAAATGTAAATAAAAAATTTTATAAGATATTTAAAAAATAATAATTTCATAGATTTGTTTCTTAAGTAATACTGGTTTAAACACAGCAGTAACAATTTTGAATTACATAAAATAAATATCACTTTTGCAATAGCACATAGATTATTATTAAATTTGATTTGTATTATAGATATTTGAACTGGAAATTCTATATCCAATTCATTACACGTAAATAGTAAAAACTGCTTATACACGGTTGTAAATGAACAATTTTTTTCATTTCTTTTAATAAACAACGTCATGGGAAAAATGGTTCGATTTTTCTAGTAATCTTGGGGTCAACTGATCCGATTGGTGAAAATTACCAACCAACATTGTAAAAAATACTCAGAAAAGTCGTAATTTTTACCTAGAGTTTGTGGCAATTTTTACAAAACAAATAATTTGATTTGAAGATTACTTACTACATAGTAATTTTTTCAAAAGAAAAGAGAATAATTTTTATCGAACCATTCTCTCCGTGATTTTAAACAACGCAATAAAAACCACGAAAAAATCGTCATTAAACTCCACTGTCCCAGCCATCTCAATTACAAGTACCTCACGCAAACACGAAAAATTGACCCAATTGGGGCGTTGCTTTGAAAAAGTTTTTTCAGGCTCGATTTGGCAAGTGCGGAGGAACAAAGGCGCGCGCGGGAGAAGGACAAAAGAGTCGGGTTAGAAACGCGCGTTGGGTATCGGCGGGGACCAGAGGGAAGGAGGCAAAAGAAAGGCGAAACGACGATGCCCGCGGCGTACCACCTGTCCGGCGCGGTTAGGTGGACGCGCGGAATAGCAAACGCCGATTAGAGCGTCTGGTCTTTTCAGGGTCCACGCGCGCAGCCCCTCCATGGCGCGCGCGCTTCCTCCTCGCGCGCACCTCCACAACCGGAGCCGTGGGTACCTGTCCAGTTGCATGGGAGCGCAAAAAACTTCGCTTGAATTAACCGGTTCTTCGAAATTGTTTTCTGTATTTATTTTTATCTTTTTTCTTTCGATTGATTTCTTAGTTTTTTTATGCTTTATTTATCTTCAAATTAAGGAAGTGAATAAATACTTTCGTTGAAAATAATGCGATATAAAAGATTGTGCAATGTTTTACTCGGAAAAGTTAGAATTTATTTTAAATAATCGTAATAAATACAAGAAAGATACTATTATAAGTGTATAGGAAGAAAATGTTACTGCGAAATGTTGAATATATACGTAGCAGTTGTGAAATTTCGTCGTGTATCATTATTTGATAAAAAACAAACTTTTGAATTTTAGTGCAAATATTGAATGTCAATGCGGTATTATACAATTTCTTACTGCTGAATTAGATATTATCTCCTTTATTTTTTCTGTATATTTTTTTCAAACGAAATCTAACGTACGTAACTATTAGACGGAAGCTGATTCGAGATAAAAGAATAAAAAATACTTTTAAATAAATAAAATATAAATATTTAAAAATTAGTACAACGCAGCAGTCAAGGATAATTTATTTATTAAATAATTTTTAAGGATTTAATGCATTAGGTGTGTAGTTGCTGCTTACGACCTGTTATGGTTAAATTCGCGTGTCATTGTCGCGATAAGTGCTGCATCTGCTCTGCTATCGGCACGCAATGAACAAAAACACGTCCAAAGTCCCTATATACGCCCCAGAAAATCTACAATTTCTGAAAAAGTCAGCAGCGTTGTCTCTGATCTTTTTTTCGCGAAAATATACTCGAATCTTTTGAAGCCAGGAACTTCCTTATTATGTAATAGTTATATTTACATATCTCGTATCGATGTTTGCATAAAATATTTGGAATTCACGCATGCAATGTCGACATTTTTCAAGATTATCATTGAAAGTTTATTTAGGCATTTAAAGATCAACAAAGTATTTTAAAAATATCTCCGATTATTACACATGTTTTTAGTATTATATAAAAATTTAATTGCTCATAAATCTTAATATTTATTTAATATAAAATGTATAGTAACAGAAATTGGTATAGTTTACGACAGTGTTGTCGAATGAATGAACAGTAACAATGACACTAAAAAAGTGAAAGACAGCTACCGTTCATTCATTCACAATAATTCGGGAAATACCAAAGACAATAAGAAGGCAACGTATTTATGTCTTCTTTATACTGGAATAATTGTAATGCAATTGCGTGATAATTTTATTAAAATTATTGCTATGAATTAAATTTGTCACAAGTAAATTTATTAATTAATACGAAATCATATATATATATAATAATAAAATCCGCATGCTCAATAAAACTATATATTGTATTGTAAAACGTAAAACAATGTATATACCTATGTGCAACATTCGTTAATTAATTTCAATAACATCCGTGAATGGACTACTTTACGTGTTTTTTTATGATATATCTTACGATAATAAACACGAACGTGCTATAGTAACAAGCAATAATTTTTTAATAATTTATGCAATATTGGATTTCTATAAAATTATAAATTAACGAATACTTATGTGACATTTTTTATTAATGCAGATAATTTTTCTGAAAATTTCTTAAAAAGTTATTTCTTATTAATTGACAATAACAATAACAAAATAAATAAAATTGTCAAATAAATAATAAATTTTCCTGAAATTTTCACCCAAGTTCATATTAAGTTCATATAACAGCATAGTTAATCAAAATAAAAAGCTAAAAAGAATTACTGTAAGAAACAAATCGTACCTTTTTATATATATATTAATTATTGCGTCATGCTGCCTACCTTAACCTATTTTATGAAAACCGTAAAAAAAGATATACATAATTAAAATTTGTTATGAATAAGATAATATATAAATAATAATACATTTAAACAAAAAAAAATAGTTATCAATATAGTATAGTAGATATCAAAATAGTAATTTCTCGACTACTTTAGAATATTTAAACTGAATAGAAATACAATGAAAGTACAACCGTAAATCTAGTTCGCAATTAAATAAGTGAATGAACTTAATTCTTAAAAATATATTTAAAACTCTTGTGCTCCGAAAGCGTTTGAGATAAACAAGTTTTCAAGTTTTTAAATGGCTCGCTGATCGCAAAGCGTTTGTCCCGATCCGTAAATCAAAGTAAACGCAATATTTACGCAACTCAAGGCGATTGCAAGTTGGCCCACATTTATTGTTATTACACAAAAAAAAACTTCGCGTATACTTACAATTTTTCGTACGCACATGACGTAAACAAGTTCATGCGTTCCAATACTTATATCATACACATAGCACACTTACCTATCGTTTGCTAAAGAGCAGAATTATCTCGCGACAATAAATGTCAATTGAATCCGTCCATAACCTCAAACGGATCCCGCTAATCTCCAGCTCTCCGTCACGCGGGAGGAGAAGCTGGCTATTTTCTCTTCCCAAATAGAGCCAAACACCTTGCCACAATCGCCGTATACCTACGTGTGCGTATAGGTAATACCCACACTCCGCACTCCCACGTCTCCCACTCTCGCGCGCTCGTCCCGTCTCCGTCGCACGCACGTGTCCGCCCGGCCGCCCGAGAGAGACGGCCGATCCCGCGTATATACACATATGTAAACACGCGCGAGTCGTCCGCACGAGAGGAGTCGAGAGACGAGAAAAAAGGAGAGAAAAAAAGGTGAAGAGCTCGGGGGCAGTCGGTGCGCTCGCGGCGCCTCTTCAGTTCGGGCTCCTCGGTGTTCGCGATTTCCACGCGCGCGAGTACACGCATAGGCGGGGGGAGGATCGGTGCGCCACGGGTGTTCGCGGAGGGGCCTCGCTCACGGCAGCAACGGTGGCGTCGTCCCCGAGGCGCGCCAATTCCAGCGCCTGCTCCTGCCTGCTCTGCCCATATGTTAAGCGCGGTAGAATGGTGCTGGCGCGCATCTTCCTCAGGAGGCCTGAGGATCAGGAGGAGCGCCGCTGCGGCGACGGCAAGGTCGTCAATAGGTAAAAAAAACACGCAGTGCTCAGCTTCGCTCCTTTGTGATTTCTCGTGTAGTGGTTATATGCTCTTTCGGAGCTGGGAACTGGAGTTCGGAGCAGAGCTCTGGTGCTGCTTCGTCTGCACTGATAGTTGAGCCATCGATGCTTCTGCGCAACAGGATTGAGATATACTATCGAGCAAGCACTTTTTTTCTGAGGATGCGTGCCAGTGTTTTGTTCAGTACAAGATTAAGAGGCACAACCGAATTAATATGCTGTTCTTTTTTGGGTGTTTTTATAGTGTACCTTAACATTTAATACAAACATTATTAAGCTTATTATCTAAATTAACTTAAAATATTTGGATAAAGAGATAAAGATCAATGAATTCTTGTACCGGTATAATCAATCAAATTTATTCATTTTTATACTATAAGTACGTAGAAAATAATATGATAATTAAATTCTTTCTGAAAAGTATGTACTCTCATGTATAGTGTTATTTTATGTGTTTTCTTATTAGAAGACACATTAGACACATAAACATTAGAAGACACGTTTTATTAAATATTATTAAAAATTTAGATGCAAAACAATTCAACTCTTAATTTCTTTTTCAGTATGGTATGCATTCAAGAGGAGTTAGGACAGCTTAGCACTATACCAGGTGACCCAGTGATTGGAGTACCCCATATGATACAAATGCCAGATTGCGGTAATCTCAATTCAGAAAGCAATACAGACTCCAGTGAATCGACAACCAAAGCAACTGTTGCAGCAGATACCGAATATTCTCAGAGATCTTTTGCATGGTTTACAGGATGCATTCAGCCATTTTATAATCTCTTGCATAAAGTTACGTTTAGTGAAAAAATCAAAGGGAATCAAAGTAAGATAAATTTATTTAAACTTGAGTTAAAATTAGTTTGTATAATAGTTATTTATAACTCACTGATATTTACAGCTGATGATTGGGAAATTCCATTTGAACATATCAGCGAACTTCAATGGCTGGGATCTGGTGCGCAAGGAGCTGTTTTTAGTGGAAAATTGAAAAAAGAAATTGTAGCTGTTAAGAAAGTAAGAGAGCCACGTGAGACTGACATTCGACATCTTCGAAAACTTAATCATCCAAATATTGTACAATTCAAGTGAGTAAATGTGAACAAAATTTTAGAGTTAAGAATAAATTACTTAAATAATGACGTATTTTTCAATTGACTTTTAGGGGAGTGTGTACACAGGCACCATGTTACTGTATTATCATGGAGTTTTGTCCCTCAGGACCACTGTATGATTTACTTAGAGCAGGGGAATCAGTCCCCCCTCCACGTCTGTCATCTTGGTCCAGGCAAATAGCTGCTGGCATGAAGTACTTACACGATCATAAAATAATTCACAGAGATCTGAAAAGTCCAAAGTATGTTTAGATTACAAATAAGAATGTATTATATTGTATACACCTTGCACTACTAATACTACTTTTACATTTTTAGTGTTTTAATTGGACGTGAAGAGGTTGTAAAAATAAGTGATTTTGGCACCAGTCGCGAATGGAACGAAAAAAGTACCAGAATGACATTTGCTGGTACCGTCGCGTGGATGGCACCTGAAATTATCAGAAACGAACCGTGTTCCGAAAAAGTGGATATTTGGTAAAATAATAAAAAAATGTGAAAATACTGCAATTTAAATATTTTTAACGAATTATTGAATTAATATAAAAATTTTGTAAATAGGTCCTATGGTGTAGTATTGTGGGAGCTTCTCAGTGGCGAAATTCCATACAAAGACGTGGATTCATCGGCGATCATGTACGGAGTAGGGAACAACTCGCTTCGATTACCAATACCTACGACTTGTCCGAATGGCTACAGGCTTCTGGTCGAACAATGCTGGGCTGCCAAGCCGCGAAACAGACCATCTTTCAAGCAAATCGAGATGCACTTGCAAATAGCTGCTGTAGAACTTGAAAGCACTACGCAGGACGAGTATTTTAGATGTCAAGTAAGAGAAAATTTTATATTAACGTTGCGTAGATGAGGTAAAATCAAATTTGACCTAATTATTTTTTTCTGTATTCTTGCAGCAAACGTGGAAAGACGAGATCAGAGAGCACATGAAACAAATTCAAAGTGACAACTCCAGTAGTCCTCGTTTTGAGGCAGATTTGATACGACGACGCGAGGACGAATTACGTCATGCTCAAGACATCAGAGAACACTACGAGCGCAAATTAGAACGAACCAACAATCTATATATGGAGTTGAGTGCAGTTTTACTGCAACTCGAACAGCGTGAAAAAGACGTTATGAAGTAAGAAAACTATTTTCTGATAATTTATTGCAATTATTATGAAGTCTTCCAAGACATCAAGCATAATAAAAGTTAATAAATCAAATACTGAAAAATAAAGTTAGAAAGTCAAATGCTAAAAAGTGACACAATGTCTATTACAATCGATATTTAAAATAAGGGATTTCATACATTGAAATCAGAAATTTCTCATGTAGGCTTATTATTAGGTCATTGATGAGTAGATGCATAGGTGCATTATTTGCACATTGAGTGCATTTTATCGCAATTGTATAATGCAACTAGTTGCTTAAGAATTTAAATATTAAAAATGTTTGCAAATTAATTCGAAATGATTGATCAATTCGAATGTACGAATTAATCAACGTGGTACAGTTAGTTTTGAAGTATCACATTAATTTCCACAATCTTTAAACTATTTGGACTTATTTTACCAGTGTGATTAGCATGGCAAATATTTAATACCTAGTAATAGATTTTGCATACAAAAATTAATTACAATTAATTAAAACAATTAATAGCTAAAATATTAAGTCTATAAAAAAACTATTTTTATAACCATAAACCTATTTGAAATTATTTTACCAGTATGATTACAAAACAGGTATTTATATCACTATAGTAATGGACATTTCAAACAAAAATAAATTAAGTAAGCCAATAAATACTTGTAGTATGTTAAAAAACTAGAAAATTTTATTTACATTAGTGATTAACATTTTTAATTAATTTTACAAAGGAGAGAACAACAGACTGGACACAAACAGGGTAAAAAGAGGATTGTATATCCTCTATTGAAGTGCCAGGAGCGCCTGAATCGCCGGCGTAACTCGACAATTCACTTTTCGTCGTCGAGCCCAACGTCGCCGCCCTCACCAACCGTGTCGCCGCAGAGCCCAGTTAAGGCGACCATGTATACACAATTGAACGATTCGAATAAACCAGAGACCGTCGTAGTGCCAAGCAGCAGTAGTTTTAAGCAGCGAAAATTCCGACATCGCCGAGTTGGTTCCGGGTGTGGTATCAGTTCTAGTCCAAGGTCCAGTCCACAGCGAGAGAGAAAGGTAAATGATCTACTTGCACTATTACTTATAAATTACTGGTAGTAATTACCGTGATCAAATGATCTGTATTTTCATAGGCCGCCGAGTTATCGGCCAGTCGTTTGGTGGACAATCAGACGCAGACAGAAGTCTCCGTTACTACGGATTCTGAGTCTCCCTCGAAAGTCGACAAGAACCAACAACAACAACAACAGCAGCAACAACAACAGCAACAGCAACAGCAACAACCGCAATTACAGCGCCGTCCATCTAACCAAGAGAGGTATATTTTTGAGGTGTCGACAAACCGCCTCTATCCCAAGTCTGTTCTTGACTGCCCGAACAATGGCAATAATCCAGAAGCTCAGCAATACCAGCATCGTTTAAGATCCAGTCCCTGCTCTAGTCCAGAGCCCCTCAATGACAACCGACTTAACGGCAATACGGAGATACTAAGGGATTGCAGCGACGACGATCACCTCGAGACATTAGGCCGCAAAGTCAATGAAATTCTCAACGCTAATAGACTCATGTCTCCCATGGACAACGCCAACAGCGTCATGTCACACGGGTAAGAACTGATTATACAAAATGAACAATTTTCTAATGAAATATTATGTTTTAAAAGTTAAATAAACAGTCTAACGATACATTATGCTATTTACAGAAGAACGAAAGAAGATTTGCAAAAAATGACGAATCAACAGACAGATAAGAATATGGATACCGATATGCGAACAGGCACTGATGTTATTGATGCTATGTGCAATGAAGATGGTGATGCAGGTGAGGAAGAAAGTTGGTCTGATGAAGAAGGAGAAGATCCAAATTATATTTATAACTACTCGCTTAGAAGAAGAAGGTATGTATTTATATACTCGCAAACAGTTAAAATACAAAATAACAGTTTCGAAATAATTTTGTAAGCTGAATAATAATATATAATTTAAGCGACCGCAAGTCAGTTTGCAGAACAATTTTTCGGCAGTTCTGAGTTAATGCCTTTTTGAGGCTCATTATATTTTTATTACAAGCTTAAAATCTTAAAAGAATTTTTCACTGTTCCTTTTACAACAGCATAAAAAAACTTTAATATAGCTCTTATTTCTATTGTAGATTTATTATTTATTTATTTTTAATTCTGTAAAAAGAATATTCGTTTATTTTACGCCTTAAAAAGTAAATAAATACTTAAAATATTAATAATGTAAAACTATTTCGAGGTGATCGTTCAAATAATTCTTTCATTTACTTTCAACACGTATAACGAATACACATGTACGTACCTTTATATGAAACTAAATAATTTCTTTTCTTGAAACCATTCAGCCTTGCGAGAAGGCCCATCGGTCCCGGTTGCAGACATCGCCGCTCAAAGCCTCCGTCCCTCTGCACCGCCGTGAATATCAAACGTGTGATGGCTTCAGACGAAGAGAACACCTCCGAGTACTCGCACCCGCCATCAAGTCAGTCGTCCACCCTCGAGAGCAATCCCGACGTGCAACGCGCCTTCCGTAGGGTAGGCTCGAACGAGTCCACGCCGATGGGTCACCCTAAGTACACTCCGCGCAAGCGAACCCTGTCCGCTTGCAATGCCGTGCGAAAGAGCACGGACGACACCAGCGACGGATCCTCGTCCTCTGCCAGCCAGTCGGAAACTGATGAGGTCAGCGACATTACGATCGCCTCTCAAATGGCAAATACGTCCGTGAATGGCGAAAGTAGAGTTTAAAATTTAAGCGGGATCGTCGAGCGTTGGGTTCGTGAATTACATTTGAAACAATTTTCTTTTTATTAGCTTTACGTATATTGGTATCTCCTTTCTTGTTTTCCAAGGAAAATTGTATAAATTTTCAGGGTATTTCTTAATTTGTTATCAGCATCAATTTTTTCGATGTTTTAAAAATACTTTTATAATTGCTAATGTCTGTTCAAATTCTTTATAGTTGTTTTTTAATTGGCAAAAGATTTTTACGGAATCATGAAAAAATTGCTGTTATTTGTGGAGTCAAATTTAGTGATTATCAAAATTAATACTATATAGTATATTACGTACCTAGCCCTGTATAATAAGAAAAGTCTCAGATCACATGTAATTGTCGACCGAGGCGAAGCCG
>UXGC01001111.1:0-34681 GCA_900480045.1 Eurytoma adleriae
CACACACACACACACACACACACACACACACACACACACACGCACACGCACACGCACACGCACACGCACACGCACACACGCACACGCACGCACACACGCACAACAATTATTCCTTATTCCATTCAATTTTATATCAGTAAAATATAAAGGCAAGAAAAAAAGAAAATTTCAAAGATATTTTTTGCAATAATGGCCTTTTCTAAAAACTGTAACTGTATATTTCTGTCACTATCCCCTTATTAGCACGTAAAGCCTTTTTTATTTAAAAAATTCTTAATAAAGCTAATTATTGAAATTGGACTCTACCTTTAAGTCCTGCAAATTGCCTAAGCAAAATAATATTTTAGATCTTTTCTGCTCATGAAAATAACTTGATTTCCAGAGTGACAGAGAATGCGAAATCGATAAAAATCACACGGATGTGGACAATGGTGGTCAAGAGAATGGTAACGGTAGCAATCGAAGGAAAAGTGCCAATGACGGAAATGGCGAAAATGAAAATAGCGACTTTAACAGTAACAATAACGGTTTTAAACTGTCAGCTAGTCAATCATCTGCGAGGCCGGTGTGCCTACCCAAGTTGAGTGAGCCTAAGGAGTTAACGAAAAACGGCTACTTGAAGAATAGTAATAATAGTAACTGTATAAATAGACAAGAGTATGATTCGGGAATGACGGCAACTGCTAGTTCGCATGATCTCGAGAAATGCATCTCAGAAAGCACCATTCAGGATTACGTGTCCCACGCCCCCCAGAACATTCCGCGGCACTCTATCTGTGAGCTCGACATGAAACTCGATGAAACAATTAATAGCTATAGCTCTCCCTTTCTTGACTGCAACAACTCCAATCATATGGAGCAGCAACAGCAACAGTCAGTCGTTAAGGTAGATATCGTCAAGCGTCGTGAGATATTTGAAAAAGCGTCTCGTGACAAACTGCAAAGCAAGAGTAATAATAACGGTGGCGTCAAGCTAGAGTTACCAACTAGCATCTCTATCAAGGAGCGTTTGTCTAACATAGAGAGGCAAAAAAATGAAAGGGAAGACAAGACAGCATCGAGTTCGCAATCAAAATGCTTATCCGAATTTCCAGTTAACAGATCAAGCGATCGTACGGGCCTGAAATCGACTTGTACCGAACAGGAGTCTAAGCTGCGAGGATTATTAACGGAAGAGCTGGAAGCAGTCAAGCCGCTGAAGGAGAGACTATTACTCTTGGAAAAGTTAGCTGACTACAGAGAGAAAGCAAATGTGCCATTAAATATTTCTTCAGATCAGAATGACAGCGAATTCTGCACTGCCTCGATCAAGGATGATAGACTCATGACCATCGATGTTAACCACTATGAATTGGACAAACACTCAACCAGTTGTTTTCTTAATCAGGTAATTTTTAAAACCTTTTTTATTATTGTTATAATCTATTAGTTAACTTAAGAAATTCATTATAGCAGACAAGTACTGGAGGAGAGAACTTTTCTCCGAGCGAGCGGAGCTCATCTCCAGATTGTGAGTATCGAGTACCACATGCAACTTTCCATTCAAGTCTGTATTCACTCGACGCAGATACATCAAGCGGGCCAGATACTATAGAGCTCGTACAAAGCTTTGAAGACTTTGATCAGAGTCAGCAGCCAGGACAACATCAACAGCGACAGTCGCAAAAACAAAAACAACAGCAGCAACAACAACTGCAACAGCAGCAGAAACAGGAGCAGGAGCAGGTTCTGAGCCTTCCCATATCTTCTTCTTCATCAGAGATTGTTAATGAACTAGATCGCGAAGATTCGGGAGTACGTAACAGTGATACCAGCTGTTTCGTCAACCAAAGAGGGGGGACCACCGAGGAAGAGAAAAACAAGTCTTGCAAAGAAGTAAGCCTTACTGAAGAGAAAACGAATAATATCGACAAAGTAGAGGCCTTTAGGAAACATTCAAAGCAAAGTATTAGAAATGAAGAAAAAAACGTTGCTCATCCGATGGAGCTGACAGAAAAAGTGAGTAAAATAAAATAAATAAGACTCATTGAAACTAACTGATACTGGTTGAACGGCATTTGAAGCGAAGAGTACACAATACTCGTGGCTTCAATAGTCTCGAGGAAATTTGTACTACTTCTACTATTGGTGTAGGATATCCGGATATTATTTATCAACGTTATCCCCTTGGTATCGTTTTGTACATGTTACCTGCATCCTTTAATTCCGTTAGTTTCCTGATTAGCAATAATATATAGTGGTTATGGTGTCCATTCAATTGTATATGAATGCCTTTTTCCACAACTGCTCAACAGGGCACTGCTGATTTTTCTTGCTCTTCTTCTTCTGCCCTTGGGAAATCATTGCTACTTCCACAGTCGCCAACAGCGTCTACTAATGCTAACCCGCCTCGCAGCTTAGAGCTGAGCAGTTCGCATTCCCGGCCCGTTGTCTATCAAAGCCCCAGAGTCCCGCCGAGATGTAGTGCCCCGGATGTACCAAGCAGATCATTCGGACAGATTCCTGTTAAACCTCGAATGAGCCCAGAGACTCACCTAGCTGGTCGCTCACCTTCCAAAATTCCAACTCCGTTGTCAACTCCGTTGTTAAAAAGGCAGGAAACGAATAGTCCTCAAGCGCCTCCGAGACCAAAGGGGCCTGGCCCCTGCTCTTCCCCTCCCAAACTCTCCGAGATTCCGGTGCCGGTGAAGGCGAGCTGCTCGCCGACTTGCAGCCCAAGGATACATCTGCCGTCGAACACAAGGCGACACACCGTCCTAGAGCTCTGCGAGAAGGTATTGGTGCCGCGGGGTCAGCCGCAAGCCACACCCTTCATCACCGTCGAACGCAAAATCAAGGGCACGTGCCAGGGCACACCTGAATGCACAGCCGAGTGCTCAACCGAGTTTGATCATATTAATACGAAATATTTCACCTCCCAAGAATCTTCAATTGACTAGCTTATTTTTTTTTTTTTTTTTGTTTTTTTTTTTTGTTCACTTTTGTTCAATTAACTAATTATTTAATCGCAGTATAACTTTTTTTACATTTCCTTCTTTTAATAACAGAACTATTTGCAACGAAATGGGAGTACAAACGTCGAAAGTCTTTGGTACAATCATTTAGCCAAAAAGTAGATTGCTAATTGCTGTTGGGACTTTTCATCACAATTTATTTACTAAATTCATGTTTCACTCTTTAAATTTTTTGGGCGATTGAAGTAATCGAGATAACGATACATGATCGAACAGCGCATAAAGCTTTTTTACATGTGCAAACATCGAGTTGATTTTGCCTCAGATTTTACTTTGAGAAGCACCAGCGTTGCTCTGTAAATAGATAAAACAAACGATGGTGGTAGAAAAGGTAATAAGGCAAACAGCATACGAAGAAGAATGAGCTGATTGTTGCAATATTAAGTCATCGCTTTGACTTTATTTATTATGCGCTATAGCTAGCCAATCTTACATCGTAACTTATGAAATAATTGTACATAGACAATAATTTATAATTACCAAATTTTGTTTCTTCTTTTAATCTTTTGTTTTTACTTGTACTCTTATAAAGATTTGTATTAACCATTCCCGTTATATTATTACTTAAGGGTACCGACTACTAAGAACTTCGTTTTTTAAAATATATAAAAAACATTTAAAATGAAATCTGAAAATAAAATATATTTTTATATCCAAAAATATAAAACTTTGGCTGCTTATTAATTACTCTAATCCCAGAAAGATGCTGACATTCATTAAAAACCTTATCGAGATCAAATTGATTCTGGCGATGAATTCCTGCAAGCAGAAATTAAATTTGAAGTTCTTTATACACAAAAGGAAAAAAATTACAAAAGTAATGAAGTGTAGTTGAAATTTTAAAACATAACTCTTAAAGGGATCGTCGTTCCTTTAATTTTTTAAAAACCAAAATAAATTTTCGAACAAATCGCTATGTGGTGCCCTCTGTAATAGTGCAAAGAATGTCTGCTTTCAATTTCAAGTCATTCCATTTATAATTCTAGGAGAAAAATAGTTTGAAAAATTTGTAAATATTAGGCGTAAACGTAACATTTTTACCCGCTTTTTCTTAATGGAATTACTTGAAATTGAAAGCGTACAGAAGGCACCACAATAGTGGTTTTCTCGAAAATTTCTTTGGTTTTTACATAATCAAGGAAATATCGATGCCGGTATAGCAAATACTACCAACAAGTCTTACATCTCTTTAACAGGGTGTAAAACCCACAGTTAGGAATCTGTGTACCGATTTTCGAAAACATCGCTCTTTACTGCCCCCCGCAATGGTTCAAAGAATGTCTGATTTCAATTTCAAGTCATTTTTCATATTAGGTAGTCAGTACCTTTAAGTCTACTACAGTCTATCGTAAAAGTATAAATTTTAAACAGTAGAATATAATTTATCAGATTCCAAAATAACATGCCGAATGTAGTTTCTTTTATTGTCAATTAAATAATTTATATGTACACTTGCACTTGAACTTAACTTGGCAGAATACTTTTTATAATTACTGCGCATATTATTGTGCCAAAGAACAAAGACTAACTAAGAGCGTGCATACCTTTCAGGCTCTGAACTTCTCTCATTTTGAAGATTATTTTGATGATTCTTTAATAAAAAATAATCAACATTTTTCTTAGAATTTTGTCTGTGGGGCCTATAGTAAAAAATAAAATAATAAAGAATAGACCGAGATTTTGTGGTTATATAGATCAACGAATAATCGTAGAACTTTTAACTTTAAACGGTAAAGCCATTCTTAAGAAATGATTTAATTTTCTAATTATGTATACGTTTAACTTGAAAGAGTGTAATTTGCTTTTGTTTTTTCGACAGGCTAGTTAATTCGCGCGCCTAGCAATTCGTGCAATTTTCATTGTCAAAACATATAAATTATTTAATATTGACAGTCGTAACTTGTATATGGCCAATAGAATTAAATAAATTTGCTGTATTTAAGATTACGAATAGTGACTTGAACATCCAAAACATATTCGGTCGTTGGGTGATGCTTCAGCTAACCTATTGTTCTTTGTTCGAGACGGAGAGCTAACTGAAAAATCCGCTGAAGAATTACATCAAACTGAAAATTTAACTTAAAAGCATATATTATTAACCCTAATGAAGAAAATGAAGTAAAAAACGTGGCTTTACTTGTTGTCAGACATCGTAATAATCTATAATAATAGATTGACACCTTACGTGGCATGAAATAGTGTCATGTCACATTATGACTTCATTTTAAAATTTCATAAAACGAAATCAAATAAAAAATGTTTCATAACCCGAAATCGCATCCATTTTATGAGCTACAATACATACGAAAACATATTCAGTGGAGGAATGAGTTAAATATTTTTGGTTTTAAAATTATTTCTGATCACTCTTATAATATCCATGTTTGTTTCGGGGTATGAAATAATTTTTATTAAATTTTACATTACGATATTATAAAATGTAAGGAAAGGAGCCAATCTATTAGATCAATATGCCACAGTGTTAAAAATGATGAGGTCTTACTATGTCATCATTTTGTGACATGATAAAGTACCATATTTTTATCAGTAAGGAATCTTTTCCACAAATATTTGTTTGAGCAAGAAAAAAAAGTTGAGCTTCATTCGAAAAAAATTGTCTGAAAAAAACTATAATAAAAAATGCTTAGAATTTGCTATGACATTTGTCATAAGTTGAAGGATTTTAAATCTTGGCACAACAGAAATGATAAAAATTCCACGGATATGCCTAAATCTGTTGGAGATAAGATTTATTTTGAAATATTTATTTTTGTGAAAACACAATTGTAGCTTATGACTACAATAATAATGGTCATAAATTAGGGAAATTAGCAAACAATCTCCAAGGTTAAAAACTATCTATGAAAATTTATAAAAGGCGTCTATGTAAGATATTGTGATAATCGAAAATTACCTCGAAATAATGATTTATTTTTCGAAGAAAGAGCTATCATTTGGACGATAAACATTAATTATTTAAGATTCGAAAGACATGTTAATGAAAATGTTACTGCAATTAAATCACTTCAAGTTTTAATAGTATAAAATTCTTGAGCGCGCGTGTACTTGCGTTGTATTGTTAAACGCATACTGCATTTGATAAATTTGAGCTACGAATATCGTACAAAAATATATGAATGTATATAAAACAATCAGTGATTGAAGTCGATACTTTATTTCCTCAGTCCTCCTTTAATAAAAATCAATTTCAGAAATTTTCTTATAATAATGCCATTATAGAAAGTAACAATTAAAGTAAAAGTTTGCTCTTTATAGTTAATTAACTGTCAGAATGCAAAAAAAACTTACTATTTCGACACGCCGTGCGCAAAGCAGCAAAAAATAAAAAATACTGTTCGATATATGAGCGAGGAGGTGATTTTATCCTCGCTTCGCTCGTGCGCAAACATCACACGAGGCGAAAATTCACATTCTCGCACTTGTATCGAAATGTTCTGTACCCTTTCGTAATAGTCAATGAAAGTGTAAGCGTAAGTCTTGAGTTTTAGTCGTTTTAGCAGCTGACTTGATGGATTGCACTTATAGTTCTATAAGCTTTGGTACTTTGAGGTAAGGGCAATTTTTGCTTTTTCAGCTTTTCATTATTTTATTGCTTTCTGCTCGGCTTTTCTTTTATTTGCCTATTTGTAGATTTAGTCTCAGTATTTCATTTTGTTTATTATTTTACTAATTCAATGTTTAAAGTGAATAACTGTCAGATGAGCACGAATGCGTGTGAATTAGTGAATTATTCGCTATTAAATGGAATCATATCGCCATATCGGTTGAGTACCACTAACTCTGCTCAGCCAGATTCGCTGAAACTTTTATCTAACACTTTATCGATAAAAAGCTCGTAACGTTTTCTAACAAAAGGATCTTAATTTCTTAATTCTATCAACTTCCGCTGATAAAATGAAGCGTACAACTTTAAGAATTTAGTATATCTGTTCACGAACTTATATAGGTATAGTTGTACGTATATTTGAATGTATGCTTGTACAATGACAGTGTGATGTATTTATTCATTTTACATTTTATTCCCTTTTAAAACGTAGGTAAATGCGGGGCTTAACGGGACATGGGGCACTGTCAATCCATCAAATACGTTTCATTTGCTGTAAAAAATGATTACTATAGTTGATGTATAATATATACATAAGGCATCAATATAATAATGACATTCTTTCAAAATGCTTTTTTTCAATGAAGCTTGTTACGCAACATTTTTCGCAGTAAATGAAACATATTTAATAGGTGATCATCCACTATGCCCCAAAGGTTCACATTGACCCATCAATAAAATTTCGATATAAAAGCTACACATTTGACAGTTATTTTTTTATTAACATCTGCGCAAATGTGAATTTCTGTTGCTACTAATGAGAATTTACGATAGTAATTAAAAAGGCAAATCCGATGTTTGTGTGTGTATTGCTTAAAGTTGTAATTTGTTCCAGTTGAAATGTGCATGAAATTGTTTTCGTTAACGAAGCGAATCCAGATGTCACAGAGGGTCAAAGTGCAGTAACGCACAGGCGCCCGCGAAATGTTTACTTATACTTTAATAATAATTTAATAGTGCATTTACATTGGTATTAACCGAGTGCATGAAATAATGTAGAAGCAGAAATATTTCACGAGGGAGGTATCCATTGAGCCTGCGACACTCGCTAATATGTACATACATGTGAAGTTTTCTAATACGTAATCTTACGGTTTGTTTTTCTTCTTTTTGTCAATTTAGTCAGCAGACACTCAAGCGGTAGAATCGGATGCCAGGGCTCAGGAGCCGCAAGAGATGCAAGAGGCCCGACAAGTGCAAAAGGCGCAGGTGGCGCAAGAGGCGCAAGAGGCGCAAGAGGCGCAAGAGGCTACAACCCGCATCAGACCTACAAGTTTAAATCTTCAGTCCATAGGACCCATGACACGCAATTGTCCCTCAGAGTTGCTCTGTCCGCTTTCCCCGGCCAGCAAGCAGGTAAGAGGAATGCTTTGTTGATAAGTATAAGAAGGAAAATTGGATTTTGCAAAAAGGGACCTTGAGTAGTCTCCACTGTACGTTGGAATTTCCATAACAGCAAATAGTAATCTGTGCATCTACGTAAATATTTTCAGATACTACCACTGAGTTTTTCGAGTGACGAAGAAGTGGTTAATGTAATGCCATTTCCTATGGGTCCGCCAACGAGTGTGGAACCACCAAAGGAGAAACCACCGCCACCACCAGTAGACCTGAGCGACGAGGAAAATCAGCCGATAGAGCCCCTAAAAAGACTTAACTCTACGCGGCGTATAAAGAAAGAGTTGCGCTCTCGACGTTCCGATTTTTTGGGCATCGAAGGCGTAAGTAAATATAGTAAATTGAGTAAATTGAGTAAATTGAGTAAATTGAGTAAATAGTGTTATAGTACAGCTGGTCATATTAGACGCATTGCTTCTGACAATGTGTCTGGTAGAAAGTTTACCTTGATCCTATCATTCTTATGAGAGTTATTTTAGTTCAATGAGGATGAGCTGGAGCGCGAACTTACGTTGACAAAGCCGCCGGATATGGCGGCAATTTTGGCAGAGGAACGCCGAATCGAGCAACTTCATCGGCGCTCCTACGACACGGACAGTAACTACGAGCAAGATTCGAGTCATGAGCGTGACTCTGGGGTAGAACTGGGCCAGGCCGAGGACTGGAGCAAGCAGCCCGTCAGCCCAGACATGTCCCAGCACAGTCGACAGAGCAGCGAGCCCTTCGGTGCCAGCGTCACCTCGTCCGAAGAGGACGAACTCGGCAAGAAGGAGCGCGAGATCATTGAGGTGCTGGAGCGGGAAGAACAATGGAGCTACCAGCAAAACCGCAGGTTCATAACAAAAGATCGAATAATCCAGTCAAGCCTAGCACAAAGAACAAGGAACCAAGAAGCAAATCAACTTTTTTTTATTTTTAGCGATATTGGGGAAAAGCTTGCGCACAAACTTCGCGAACTGGAAGAGGAGAAGATGCTGCTGGAGCGGGAGCGCGCGAGTCTGGAAAGCAGTGAGGCTCAGTCTTCGCGCCAATGTCGACAAGACGATTTGTCCGCTGAGACATTGAGGATGAACGAGGAAAATTTGCGTAAGCAGGAGGAGCTCATGAGGAAGGAGGAAGAGGCCAAGAGGCAACGAGAATTTGACAAATTGAAGCAGGTCGAGGAAAAGTCTAAGCTACAAGCTGAATTGACAATTCAGGAGAAGAGTAAGAAGAGTGGAAGAAGAAGTCCCGAGGTACGAAGGCTTGATCAAAACGCCAGCGAGGTATGTCTGACAACCGACAATTGAACATTGCAATTTACTTAATTCTCATTTTGCTGTCGTCTCCTAACAATGTACTCTATTCTTTTGAAAGAACTCGCTGGGTCCTCCGACTAATAGGACGGGCAATAAGGGTACCGAGGATGAATACAATACAAGGGTAATAAGGCATAATCATTACTCATAGTTGCACTACTAAAGCCAAGAGGCGAGCCACATAATTAACTATACGTGTTGGTACCAACAGCAAGAGGTACTGCGAGTCGAGCGAGAACTTCTTCAGCTAGAGCAGGAAGAGCTGAAGCGTCAGCGCAGCAACTTGGCTTACCGAGAGCAGAAGCAGCAGCAACTGGCCGAGCAATTGGCCGAGCAACTAGCCGAGCAACTGGCCGAGCAACTGGCCGAGCAATTGCAGGAGCAGTGGAAATCGTTACAAGATGTGGCGCAAAGCGCGCCACAGCTTCGGCAGTCGTTGCTTTATAAGCAGACTCAGCCGATGACTCTCAATAACTACCGCTCGTCCATGCCGAATCTGCAAGAGTCTGTGCTCACTCAGAAGAGGAGACCCCCTCCACCTCCTATACCACCGGCGAAGCCTCTACGACTTGTCGAGCGTAGGCAGCCTGCACTTCCTCTCAGGTAGGTTTCACTTGACTGCTTAGTAAGCATACTGCGCGCACATTTTTATTTTACTTTACAACTACTCCTCGGTACAGAACCAATCACTCATCGGCCGACTCGATTCCGCAACAGAGTGAAATACCACTAAGATCTAGCTGTTCAGCCAGTAATCTGAGCAGTGCTCAGCAAATGAGTAGGCAGACCTTGCAGGCACTCTCTGCAGTGCCCCGGCCCAGGATTGTTCAAAGTGACCAGTGGGTTCAGCGCCGCAAAAGCGACATTCCTCGAGGTTCTCATGACTACAATTATCAACACTGGCTTATTCAGGTGGACAATGCTTTCATACTCTTTCTTATATTAGATTTTACCCCGACTGTTGTGCATTGCAGTCGCCTTTCATTTTCATTTTTATTATTACTTTTATTAAATTGATAATATTGATTTTTAATTGTCTCTCTCTCTGTAGGAAGCCGAGCAAAGAAGAATCAATGAGAAGAACCAACGATCTGCATCGGTACGAAAACCTCATGTGACTGGCACGTCGGTGCCGTACACGAGCACACCAGCTCGAGCGGACAGTAAACCACTGCCGGACGCAATCATTCAAACTCTTACTCAGAGAGTCCACAACCGAGCACAAGAAAAGCCTCTACCTCCGCGACGAAGGTATCTTGTTATGTATTCACATGCTTTCATAAATATTTCCATAATGCAAATTGTAATTCATCGTTTTTCACCTTTTCATTAAATCATTGGTTGACATTATTGCTGACATTATTGCTGACATTGGTTGCTTTTTGTCCGTTGCAGATTAGAACATAGCATTAGTCAAGAACATCTTCATACTTCTCAACAATATTCAATGCAACAGCATAAAGTTCAACAATCAGCCAATAATAATTCATCGTCACAGGAGAAGATGTTGAGTGTGAGTGGCAAAAAGAAGTGTTCACACTGCGGAGACGAATTAGGTAAGTCAATATCAATCAATAAATTAAGATGTTTACTATTTAACTCTATAGTTACGGACGAATTTTTTTTCAAATTCAGGTCGTGGTGCAGCAATGATTATTGAAAGCTTACGCTTATTTTATCACATGGAATGTTTCAAATGCTGTGTATGTCATGTAAGACTTGGTGACGGCCTTATGGGTACTGACGTACGCGTGCGAAACCATAAACTCCATTGCCACAACTGTTACAGCAGTGATGACGGTAATAAAAATTAAATTATTCAAATTTTTAACGACACTTTTATTACCATTTTTATGTACAATTTTCATAATGATGACATTTTCTTTCTATGCAAATTTAACAGGTGTAAAGTTCAGTTGCGTATGAAATATAGAGCAAGATATGTTTAAATTGCGCAAGCTTATTGTTCAAAAGCAAGAAAATACCAGCATCTAACTTTAAAATGTAGCAGTCAACCGCTATATTTTTATAAGTTACAGAGTGCCGTACTTAATTAAAACATCAAGATACGAGGTACCTATAAATACCATTTATCCTGTAAATAGTAATACGTCAAGATCATTCACCGTGACGCAAAAAAAAGTCAGAACGGTAAATTAATAAAGCACGCCCAACTGTACCATAATGCAGGCGAAAAGGTGACGAGCTCACCAACGATAGTAAACATTATGTAAATAATGTGTATTTATGTAATTAGCAATTAACGTGTAAATGGCATAATCGTCTTCATCGATTACATGTAAAAAATGATTAGAAAATAGCTGCGGCAAAATTTACCAGAACTATCTAAGTTTTTCAGTCATCACTGGACATTGTTCACAATTCATGTGAATTTTTTTAAACTAATATTTGTATATTATTGTATCATATGTGATAATCGTTAAAATGAATTATTATTAAAATCAATTAATTTGACATTTCTATTAGCTCTTCAGCTGGTCTTCATTATTATTTTATTATTGTGGATATCGAACTTAATTAGATTTCTTTTTCTCTACTAGATGTTCGAGTATAATTTTTTTTTTTTGTTTGAAATTGTTTTTCCCACATCATTATTTCTCCTTATTTTTCTTCGCGGGCGACCCGAACACATCTCTCGCTGTGACCATCTGGCGCATACACATCAATGATGTTATTGCAGTGAAACTTGTGAAATATTGTATGATAGATGATACATTTACCACAAAAAGTGTAATTTTATATCAACGAATAAATAAATGTTCATTAAAACAATTAATACAAAATTATCTTATTATTATGCATGCATTGTTTAGATTTGGTGCTTTAATTAAAATGTAAGGGTAACAGATTACGAATCCCCTTAGAGGATAAACTCATAGTTAGGAATCTACAATACCGGCTTCAACAGTTTAGTCATTAACTCAAAAGTAAAACAATTTTTTAAAAAGCGCTATTTAATGTCCTCTGGAGCAGTACAAAGAATGTCTGGTTTCAATTTCAAGTCATTCTTATATTCAGAACTGTAAGAGAAAACACCTCGCCCCTATCCTACCTGTCCTGTCTTGCATATCTGTCTCGATATTGATTAAATTCTTTTTATTACAATAATCAAGAAGGAATCAATCAATAACTAGACAGAATAGCAGGAGTTTCAAGGTATGGTAAACGGGGTAGGCGGGGTGGATCGTTATATGGATCCCTAATATAATTCCGCCGTGCGATTTTCTCTCGAATTATCGGTTACCCCGAAGATCCATTTTTTGGTCAGGTTATGGGTGGAAACCTAGTGCGCGCGTAGCTCGCCTCGATCCTTCTATAGCGATCCCTAATAGAAGTTCGCTGTTCGCGTTATTGCGGTCCTATTTATACTGTCCTATATACTCCTATCGATTCTCTCTCTCTCTCTCTCTCTCTCTCTCTCTCTCTCTCTCTCTCTCTCTTCACTCCCACAATATTAATGCTATATTTGCTTTTCTGATGGATATGCAGGTAATTAGCTTTAAACAAGGCATGAGAGAAAAAGATTCGCAGCATTAATTATTAGTTACCTATAGCTAATTGCTCGATTAGCTATTGCCGATTTAGTTAAAACACGAGAGTAACTCTAATAAAGTAATCTTTCGTTGCAGTGATAATAGAAGAACGTCTCGAAAGGTTAATTAAAAGAACATCGTCGAATAGTAAAGTAAAAAAAGCGAATTGTGCAAAAGAGGAGACTATATAGTCTACATGTACAATTACAAACTAGTATCAGCTTTCTCTGTTGTAGCAAGTCTTGAAGAGACTGTATATTAAGATTTCAACAGGGAACATAAAAAAGTGAAAGAACACCTAATTATAAAGAGTGAAGGAATAAGGCGGTAAAAGAATAGAAAAAATTATAAAAACTGGTGGTGCTTTAAATGAACACGACACAAACCAACGGCGAAGAAACAAAATCGAGCGTGTAGCGTGAAAAGGTGATCGATATATATATATACATATATACGCGAGGAAAAGTAGACAGAACACTTTCTTCTTTCTTCTTTCTTCACGGAAAGTGCGGTGCCGCGATTTAATTATCATTCTAGTAGTGCGTTTCCTAACCAGAACATCCATCATGTGCGCGATCAGCTACGCATGTGAATTCGCGTGTCGGTCCATTCTTTACATTCGCGACAGCTTTTATCTATCACTATTATGAATATGGGGTATAAAATCTGCAGTGCCTTTGGCAGCTACCAGCAGATTTTTCTTTACATCCATTCAATTACAACTCTCGCAACGAGCAAAACAATTCTTTCAACGCAAGTATATGCAACTAAATATAGCATCAGTTTTGTTTGGAAGCTGTATGAATCCATTCCATTATCTATTCCCAAACAGCAAGCAATGTTTCTAGAAATATTTTAGGAAAGGTTTTTGAAAAGTTTCTGAAAGCTTTCTGAAATGTTTATCAACGAAGGGTTTTATCCAATAAATCTTTCTTGAAAACTTTCAGAAACATTTCCACAATCTTTCTATGGGATCCCTGCGCGGTTACATAAATATATTTCAGCAACCGTTCATGTAATATTTCTGAAAGGTTTCGCACGTTTCATGAAACCTTTCAGAAAACTTTCAGCGAGGTTTCGTGCTGTGTGGATTATCCGTATTATCCGTTTCCCCGAAGATCAGTCTCGATCTCGATCTCGATTTCGAAACAGAAGAATATCAATCGTTTTTGTTTATATAGTTTATAATTTGAGCGCGCCTCGCGCGCCTGGCAGCGACGCAAACACTTTCATTCTCATTATTTGGTTATGAATTTGTTGTGTTGAAAAATCGATTACTCGCCTGTTATTTTTTTATATATAGATAGATAGGTCAATATAGTTTATTGTAAAATACATATTTAGTGCAATAAAATAAAAATAAAAGTAGATTGCACTTATGCGATATCAGTCATTAATAAATATTAGTAATACTAAAAAGTAAGTCAAGATGTCACTTACTGATATCACAGATTTGTTTGTTACATTATTACTTATTAAAATGACTATAGTAAGTGTGTAATAATGAAAAAAATACTATCAGATATATTTTCGTATTTTCAGCAGATATTGCTCTTTTTCTCAAAAACGAGGAGCTATATCCTAATTCACTATTAGATCGAGCAGTAAAGGTATTATCTCGTTTCGCTTTTTTGCTCGTATATAATAATCTGCCATGTATCTGTCTAGTAACGCTTCAACGGCACGACTTCGGACTAGAAATTTCAATTCATCTAGTTTGCGAGTATTTTCACTCGCTGAGTCTGTGGATTGTAGAGCCGCGCACTTAAAAATGGAAAGTTTTCCTCCTTGGCTCCTTTCTCCGTCGATGTGCGCAACTGAATACTATCCGTGACAACCGTGACCTTGGCACTTGCACTTGGCGACGATACGGCCATTCCGTTAACGCTCGAATTTCGCCATTATTTTGCTCGAACATACTTTTTATATATCACATACTTTTGTTACACTTAAAAATAATGCGTTTTGAGTTTAACGCCTGCATGAATAATAATCATTATTTGTAATTGTCATTAAATCAATCATGTAAATGATATGATGGGGTTGGCATTAGATAGAGGGAAGAAAAGTTTTTCAGTTTTCTTCCTATGTATGCGCTGTATATGCGATTGAAAATAATCAGTTAGATGATATATTGTGCAGCCTATTTACGAGACAATGGACACATAGAGAACCCTGGACGCTAGGGAAAAGCGGTACGGCCGGCTTAATAGCGTTCCAAGTGTTAGTTTTAGAGAACCGTCAGTCGCCACGGTGTCCTTAGTACATGGCTTTCCCCGCGATGCAGCACAGTTGAAACGGCCTACTATATGGCTGTTGGTGCTCGTGCTCTCCTTCTCACTCAACTTCGACCAATCTGTCCGTCGAGCAATACACAGAGAGAGGGACGCACGCTTCTCCCGCCTATTTTGCCGCACAGCCGTATAAAACGGTAATGCACTGATATTTGGAGATCACTCCTAGTTCTGCTGCATTCAAGTATACTTCTTCAACAAACAATATTTCTTGCATTCTTTTTAACTGTTGAATGCGACTATAAATTAAGGTTCCTTTACTCGACTCTTCTTTTACTACTTTCATCATGCTGCTTGTGAGTAACTAATTACATTTTTTTTACATTTCATTTACATTCTGCTAAAGCAAATTTAGTGACTTATTTACTCAAAGCTTGAACAATAAAATCATATTAAACTTAACAAAAAAAACTCGATTTTGAACAACAAATGTAACTAAATGATTAAAATATTTGATGTTAGAAAAAAATGTAATAATTCTACGAAAATACCAAATGAATTGAAAACTTTGAATTTATTAAATATTATAATCATTCAAATTATTTAAAATTTTATTTAATTTGAAGGGTGCATAATATAAGCTATTTAATTAAAAAGCAGAACAAGTAAATTTTTTGTTTGATTTTTATTAGATCATTATTCATTTTTCGCCACACGCTCGCCAATAGTACCACTTTTCCGTCCCGCGACGCTTTGAAAATGTGTGCGGAAATTACTGTACGCAACGTGGGAGGTAAAAAAGAATGCCTCAGATCGCAGTATGTTTGTCACCCTCGGCTTCGCCTCGAGTGACAATTTACGTGCAATCTGGGATCATTCTTATTTTACCTTTCATATTGCGTAATGTACTATTTATAATGCATTTGTACGTTCTAGTATAAATATATATAAACAAAACTATGAAATTGCAGCTTTTTTTTGCGGCCATCTACGTGGTCGCAGTACGTGCCGAGTCACCATCAATCGGCAGTAAGTAATTTAAACAAATAACAATATACAATAATAATTTTATGTCATTTACTATCTTTTTAACGACAAGAATGATCGGTAGGGAAGAGTTAATGCACAGAACCGTTTAAGACGGGTTATTTCTCGGTTTCTGTGATAAATGACGTTGTAAGCATATATGTACTTTCATCAATCTACTCGAACATTTCTTCAGGTGCTCGAAATTGCTTGTTAACGATTTCGTCGAGAATTGACAAGTGTTTTTCTCTTATAATAAATTAAATATATGTATATTCTAAACGAACAAGTAATTTTTTAAACCGATTTTATAACGATTTTTATAATAATGAAATCAATAGTAGCCGTACTGGGCAATGGTTAACGGTTGTTTAAAAGCATCAAAATCGCGATTTTCTTATTGTTTTAATAAAAAGACTTCCTAAATGTCAATAAACTTAAGAATCAAATGTTCCACTTTAAAAAGGGTATTTCCCTATAGTTAGAGAAGAAAATAGTTTAAAATTATTAATTTTGTAGGACCAAACTATCGCCATTCATCACTAAACTATGAAATAATTAATAAAATCGAAGATTAAAAGATAAGCGCGAATAATCATTAGGAAAAAGTGCGCGGATATTGAAGAAAAGTTTGGGAATAGCATGCAGGGAGTGCAGATGTCGTAAAACGAAAGAAAACGTATTCATCGGTAAATTAGAGAGGTGCTACGCGCATGCATGCTTGCTCTACTTTCTTAAAAAAAAAAAAGAAAGATAAAAATATGAGCCCCCCTCTCCCGACTTTGACGGATGCAGTCGTTTGGACTCGGCCAGTTCGGTTCTTCTAATTAGATGCACGACATAGATGCTCGAGCGAGCGAAGCCGCACACCGTACTATAGACAAACTGAAATCCCACCAAGTGCCAAGACGTACACTCGAACGCGTGCGACTTTCTCCCTGCTAAGTGCGCTCTTTTTAAAAACAGCCGGTTTGCACTCGATTATGACTCTTCTAGCCTGCTGCTGACTGATGGAGCTCCGACTGGAGGCGATGAGCACCTGCTGCTCGAAAATCACTCTCGTTGTTAGGGGAGATCGCTATTCGGGAAGAAATTGATTATAAGATTTGAGCATTATTGAGGGCTTTTAATCTGCAATATAAATAAAGTACACTTATATTAAAAAGTCTTTTCTACTAAATTATTTGTCGAAATGTTCCATCTACTAACAGCTGCGTACAATTTATTCCTCAAATGGATAAAATATAATGATCGTAATGAACTGCACCGTGGAGAAAGTGAAAGACAAAAGCCTAAATAAAAATAGTAGAAATTTTGCTGAAGCAGAGAGACGCTTGCTTGAGTAAAATGCTTTTCACCTTAGTCCTTATATTACTGCCAGTTAGTGCATACCGAAACGAAATCGTAGTTACTAGGAGCTTGTAAATTGAAAAAATAATAAGAATTTGTTCTTTTAATTAATTAATAATTAATAATGACCACATTTATGTAAATCTACTTCTCTTAGGTTACTCTTCGCAAGGAGGTAGCCTGCGCGACTACGAGTACACAGCAGGTAGGTCGGGAGAGAGCTACATAGGTGCGAAACCCAGTTACGGTGAGTTTGCCGGCTCATACGTCAGCCTTACTGGTGCGCCTTATTCAAAAGGCGAAACGCGTTACATGAGTACGTCTGACAGCAACAGTGAGAGGTAGGACTATTGTTAGAATGAAGCCAAGTAAACACGAGTAAATGGGTTTTTATGTCCTTATGCAGTAGCGACACTCGATCGAGCTTGACATCCGTCAGCAGCGGAAGCAACGGCGGCAGTAACAGCGCAAGCAACAGCGGGGGTAACAGCGGCGGTAGTTTTTACAAAGCAAAATATGCCAGCGACGCAACGATCAATGCGATCCGTCCGTCATACCAGAGCTTAGCGGGCGGCTCGCTAGCAGCACCGACATCGAGTGCGACTTCCGAGGAGGCAACGCTCCAGGGACAGAACCCAGCTGCCTACGCGTCTTCCGCATCCCAGTCCACTGGCCCATCCTCGAGTTATTACGGGCACGAGCAGCAGCTCCAGAGTGGCTATGCCGCCTCTGGAGAGCCGACTAGCCATTCGGAATACGTCTCCGCAGGCAGGCCCAGCGCCTCGGTCTATCCCGGCTACGCCGCTAATTCACCAACTGGAGAGTACATGCACAGCCGACCCAGCAGTTACAATTTCGGGTGAGCAAATTTTCTTTACTCGTTATATGCGTTAGATTCCGGAGCGATACGAATTAACGATGGAATGCGAAAATGTTAGGGGATTGTCGTCAGCAGCCTCGCAGATGGCAGTAAGCGATTATTCGAGTGGCAGCCGGCACCACGTGCACGCGAGCTATCCCGTCTCGGATGAGCCGTCGTACCAAGGGCACGCTATGTCTGCGCCATCTCACCAATACAATCCATACAAGAGCTACGTCGTGAGCAACCCTCCAAGCTCGTACTCGTCGAGCAAGTATCAGACCGTGCTCGGGGCCCTTAAGAGTCTCTTCGGTGGCGGCAATGCTGGCTCTACCGAGGCTGCGGCCAGTCCGAATCATCCACCATCTTACAGCTACTACTCGCCTATGCATTCTGCGAGCCACCACGCGCCCGCTTTAATGAGTCCACTCTCGTCAGTGGCCTCGCCATCTAGTCACTACTTCTCCTCGGGGTCAGATTTTCCTCTTTTCTTTTCTTCCTTCTTTTTTTCTTCCCGAAGAAATGCTATTGATACTTTTCCCTTTCTTCTCGTTGCGCAACAGATCGGGCCCATCCAACTCGCAGTACTCGACGGCCTACTCCAAGAACTATCCACCGATGCGTCTGATGTCAAGCTACGGGCTCCATAGTGGGGGCCCTGCCAGCTCTGGGAGCCCTGGGGGACCTGGGGGACCTGGCAGCCCTGGCAAAATCATTCTAGTTCGAGACGGCAGTGCAGCCCACGGTGCGACTTATCCGTCCGCCGCCGGTTCGCTTCTCCCATCTCACTCTGCCTATGCTGCAGCCAAAAACAAAATCTCGTACATCTCCGCTGCTCCGAGTTCACTGGTTTGTTTTTCTCTTGTTTCTCTTTTCTTCCTCCTTTATTATTATCAAATCAACAAACTTTTTCAACTTTCTACAATTCATTTTTTTTTCATTCTTTATTCCCTTTTTAGAGTTACAGTACTGCACACTCTGGCACTTATCCTGGCAGTGCAGCTTTCCCCAGTACCCATGGAGGAAGTACTTTCCTCGGATATTCAGCTAATTAAAATCTTCAAAAGATATGACGCCTGCTGCCGAAATATGTTTCCGCAGAAAAATCTACATCAATATAATAACAGACTGCTCGAGCGCATTTTCAAAAGTGCAGAGAAAACATTTATTTCCCTTCAAATGATCACGCCTTTTAATTCAATTTATTTATTCGTCTTAAAAGTATCACAAGTAAAATCGATCGTGTAAATACATACATATTTATATAAATTAATTTTTTTATAATTTTTATTTATATAACAACTAAACTAATTATAAAAGCACATTAAAATCATTATTTATTTTAAAATATAACATTGTACATTATATAAATATGTAGAATAATAATTAATTTGCAAATTGTGATATTTCTTCATTACATTTTTAAATAAACAATATGAATTACATTTAGGAATAGAAAAATATTTCCAAAAGAATTGATGAAGACACTTAATTTAAAACTTACCGTTGTAATTTAAACCTTTCTGTTTATAAATTAAATTTGTTTAGAAAGAATTCTATACATATAATAATCTAAACGCCATTGCTGCTTTTGGTATATTTTATCATATTTGACAATTTCACACTAAAATTTTGAATCTAAGTATTGCAATGCGTACATCTGTTTGTGTTGTAGAGATACTGCGTTTTGCGATGATTTATTAACATGCACCTTATATATTATAACATAATGTATATGTATTATTTATCAGTAGTTTTTCTCGCATATGTTAATAAAAAATTGTTATTTCCATGTCAAAATATTTTGTACTCATTAAATACAGGCAAATAGGGGAGAGTTGTTCGGTATAGCCCGTAGAGTATTTCGTGTTCAGCTACTGCAATCTGCCCTATTTGCCATGTACAACTGCATTATTGAGACGATGTACTTTTAAAGAATACCACTATTATTTATTGATGTATTATTATACATAATTATGTATTCACTAATCTTGTTTGTGTACTCGGGTTGGTTCTGCAGTAAGACATACCATAGGTCAATGTGCTATAATAGCTATTAGGCAGCAGAACCAGAGATTAGGGAAGTTATCGAACTAATTAGCTACGCTTAACTCGACGGAAACTGATTCGTTTCGAATGCGTGCTCTCAAAAATGACAAAGTTGCTCAAAAAATGACATGCATAAAAATTTTCTTTTGTTTTTTTATTTGTGCATTTGATTTATCAAGCGAAGTTGTCATTCTCGGGTCACGTTCATTGTACATCCTTGCTAAAACTTGAAACCTGTTTTTCCCGAAAGCATGCTATTCAAACCACTTGTAGCAACGTAATTTAAGATCCATTATGTACCCCACAATATATGTATATTGATTAAAGTCGATGCTAAAAATGCAAAATTACATATTTTTCAATAATACTGCGCGTACTTGTAACGAAAAGCAAAAATAATTATAAAAAACCTTTTTCATTCCTTATGTAGAGACAATTCCGGGCACGTGCTAAACGTATTTATTCAGTCGTGTTTTCTACCCAGGTCATGAACATAAATACAATTCTATTCTACATAAAGGATGCAAGGTTTGAAAAAAAAATTACCCAATTAGAGAAGGTCCGTCACTATGTGGTTTCTCTGCTCTCATTCTCACGCGAACAATTTAAAAGGACTCAACGAATAAACAGCTTGCTGCTAAAATGCAACTAACATGTCAATAGTGCAGGTCTGATGCAAAACCTTGGCAGCAATTGTATCCATCTGCAGCAGTCAGTTTCTGAATTGACGAGAAACGTCGACGTTGATGATCATGTGGGTGTGCGAGAAAGGGTGCGAGGAGTGCGCATCCAAATTCCGAAAATCGAGCAGTTCGCGCTGTGCGCGTCATGTAGGAGCTCATGAGACGACGACTGTCGATTGTCGCCTTCGGCGCAGTCGGGTCGGGCAGTGTCGGCGCCAGCCGCGCCAGGCGCGTTGCAGTCGCTGCCGTCGCTGGGCCGAGAGCGGATCCGGTTGCGGTTGGGCAAGGGGCTGATTCCTCCGGCACGGTCCACGTTTCCGCGCGCTCAACTACAAACCTGTGAACAGTCGACTTTGCTCAGGCGCAACGGCGAGTTGCTGCTGTTGTACGAATACATTTACGTTTTCGCGCATGTTTCTACCGATGCTAACTCCGCCGCAGTTGCGTCGGCACAAATATCGGTGTGCCAGTGTGTCGATGCAAGTTTGAATACAGAGCACGCAACATGGCGATAAGGCGAAACGGCGCGGCTGCTGGGTCAGAGCAACTCGGCGCCGAAGACGGGAGTCCATACGGGGCCGTTATGGTCCCTTGAGTGACCAGAAGCCCCTAATAAACGAGGCCTTCGCTCCGACGACACTTTCCGTAACGCCAGTCGAGTCCTGCGCGCCGCTCACGCCCTGCCCGTTAGATTCCCGAGTACCTAGCGCCGCAAAATGTCTACGCGCTCGCAACTAACCAAGGATCTGAATGGTGAGTACGGGCGTCCCCAAATGTCCAGAATCGGCTTCCGTCGGCCGACGCTTTCGTCCACTCCTCCTCATTCACAATTTCGAGACTTTGGCTTCGTTTTCGCTTTGATAATTCGGACCTGGGTCATCGAACGCCCTCCTCCCCCTTTCTTCTCTCCTCCCGAAAACTCATTCCTGCAGCGTCTTTCCATCTCCGTCCCGCTTGTGCTCTCCATTGCCGGTATTGACTTACTTATACATATACCTGCACTTGCCCGCTTCCACACCTAGCCAATTTTTTGCTAGCTTTCAAACTTCTGTCGACTGGAGCTCAAGTGAAATAAATATAAACGAGCACACAAAGGAATTTCTATAGATAACTAAATGACTTTCCAGCTAAAAAAGTACTCCAGTACTAACATGACCAATTATTTACTTTTCTCACATTAGCAAGAGAAACTTGTCTACTTTTATACATATAAGCCAAGCCAAGCCAAGCCTGGCCTGGAATGGAATGCTTAAGAATGATTTTTGTTAAAAAGCTTTTACGATAACAAAATTATTCAGTTCAATATATTTCATAATAACACTTTTCACATTATTCTTAAAGATTAAATTAAGTTTCATATCAGTTTCTTGATTGCACAAATATGTATTCTCTTTAAAAGAATAAAAATTGAAATGTTTTACCACAGTGGAATTTAAAGAAACAAAATCAACCTAAAATACTAAGAATCTTTGTTTATTCTGGCTTACCGCTTGCCACCTTTTGGTCTTTTCCGTTTTTGAGTTTGTTTAGATCTTGCAGGCTCTTTTATTTGCATGATTATTACAACCCTAACAGTACACACATTTTGAAAACGTAGTTAATTTTATTCTCTATTGTGATATTTTCATACTCGTCTTTTTAAAGTGCTAGACAAGTTACTATATTAGATGGTAATTCAATCTTGGATTGTATTAAATGCTTCATATAAAAAAGATGCCAAGTTAATAATTTTTTTAAAACTTGCCTGCTCATGCACTTGAAATTATTCTTAGTTGAGTCAAAGTAGTTGGTCAATTGGCTAAGTATAGAAAAGTTTGCATAACTAACTAAGAGATGCTCTCACCTCCGGGTCACAAATTCGTCTCAAATTTTCACACAAGCTTTCTTTCTCCTTCAACAAAAAGAACTCGCACTCCCAGGGTCTGATGGTCATTTTGAACAAAACAGTGCCATGCAAAAGATTTTGCAAATTTGTTTGTTGTTGAAACTTTGATCACACCAAGAGATGGCATGTGACATCTCCAAAATAGCAATTCCTTCTAAACTTTACATGGTGTTCAATTGAGCCTAACTATTAAGTTTGATACCTGTAGTTTGACTCCACAGACCTTTCTTTCTTGTACAGAGACTTCATTACTAAATTAGACCAGTGACTTCAAACTGATTACTTATCTTAAATACATCACATTTTTGTGTATACCTAAATAATAATGGTGATGTAAATAACAAATACAAGCAGTATGAAATCACTTAGTCCAATTATTAGTAGAGAAGGATTTCCAACAAGGGTATTGCTAAAATTGTCATGTGTTGTTTTTGTTATTTACAATATTATAGTGTATATATTACAACGGTAATTAATAAGCTCATATGTATTTCATATAATTCATCTTATTAGAGTGTATCATATGAGAATAGTGTACAAGTCTCCGTATAAGTAAGAAAGGCCTATGGAGTCAAACTACAGGTATCGAGCTTCATATTTAGGCTCAACTAAACACCATATAAAGTTTTGAAGAGATTGGTGTTTTGAAGGTGTCAATGTGCAACGTGCAACGTCTGCAGCAACGAACAAAGTTGCATATCTTTTTTGTGGCACTGCTTAGCTTAAAATGGCCATCGGACCCTGGGATTGTGAGTACTTTTTGTCTAAAGTGAAAGAAAGCTTCGGTGAAAATTTAAGACAAAAATCTGTGACCCAGAGGTGAGAGCCTCTCCTATTAAGCTAATTACAGTAGCTTACAGAAATATGGCAACCAGTTAAAACTGTAAAATCTTTACTAAAAAGGCTGCATAATAAGTAGAATATCTTTGAAAATTATTGAAAATCATACAACAAATTTTTTTTAATTTATAAAATGCAATATTTATGTTTATTTTGTTGCAGAATCAGTAAAGTCACTGTTGGGAAAGCATGTTAAAATATTATTGAAGAATGTTGTCAAGTTAGAAACTAAACAGGATAAGCTGGAAAATCGTGTTCTAGTAAGTCCATAAAATTAGATAATCTTTACTACAATGTTTTTGCAAATATTTATTTATTTCAATTTATTTTAAGGTATTTTCACCATGTCGACTCTTCCTTTTAACAGCAAAGGTGCCTACAAGGGTTAGTCCATATGTTGTCACATTATTTTTTCACAATATATCTTTAATATTATCAGCTTATATTTATTTAAATTACTTGCACAGATCGATTGTCATTTTCATTATTTGGAAATAACATCAGTCGAATCAAAAAGGGCCAATCAATTGTCACTATCAGTTGGCGAAAGAGTATACAATTTTGTTACAATGGGGTTGGGCAGTGTGGATACTTCCGAAGTAGATGCAATGATAGAAGCACTACACACTGCAATACGAAATATTTTTCCAACTGTCCCTCTAAAGTAAGTGTTGCTAAGTTATTTAATATAAGAATATTTTTTGGAAAAGTCAATTGGAAACTATAATTTAATCTCAATATTTTCTCTAGCTATGTAATAAGAAAAATAGATGTAATACCAGCCAGCAGATTGCAAAGCATAAGAGGTAGCGATTTAGCTAGAAGCACAGAAGCAACTAGACATACAGGTCCCTGTGGAGGTTTCTCTACGCAATATGCTTGTATGTGTGATCTACACAATGTACCTTACAGAGAAGAAGTTGCTTGGGTGAGTTAATACTTTATTGTAACCACAACATTTTTTTAATTTAAATCTCTTTCAGGATGTTGACACAATATATTTATCTCACGACACAAGAGAATTAGATTTAAGAGATTTTGATCATCTTGATCAAAAAGATTTGGTTCCAATTATATCAGCATTGGAGTACAATACATGGTTCACCAAATTGCGAATTTCTCATCTTAAACTTAGTCATGAACCATTGGACAGATTATTACACGTTTTAAAAAGATCCCTCTCTATTCAAGAAATTTATTTAGATAACATTGGAGCAAAATGGTACATAATACAGTATTTTTCTTGGTTTACAGTTCAGGGAATGTTAATGTTTATTTCTTTATATTTCTTTTATTTTTCTCAAATGTCTCTCAAATATTTCTATTAAAAAAATAGCTAATATAAATTTAAATATTATGAATAATTAAAATGCAAACAAGAGTGGGTGCGATGTTGTGAAAAACCAAGGAAGTGGGAAATCCTTTCCAAAGGTTAAAGTTAAATTAATTTATGATTAATTTCAGGGATTTTGCACATAAATTGTCTTTAGCATTAATTGCTAATACTAATGCAGTACTCCATACCATTGATTTATCCAGTAACACAATAGAAGATAAAGGAGCTACAAGTTTGTGTGGAGCAATTGCTAAATTAACTCAAGGTACATAAACATAAACGTTATTGACGTTTGTTTTTTTATTAAACTTTTTTTATACAATATATTGCTGTTAAATGTCATTTGAAAAATATGATTCAGTTGGCTCAAATAAATAATCAAATTAATTTTACATCTTTAGGAACTGCGCATACAACTGGGCCACTTGGTAAATTACCAAAAGGTTTACAAAAATTAAATCTAGCAAGATGCAGTTTAACTGGTAAAGGTGTGGGACAAATAGCACATGCCTTAAGTTTAAATCGAAGTATGCCCACAAGCTTACAGTATTTGAATCTCGCTGAAAATACTTTGAAGGATGATATAAATGTAAGTTAACAACTTTGTGGCAATTACATACTGTTTTTAACTGGATGGAAAAAATAATTTTTTTACTCGTTGCTTTAGAATCTATGTAGTTTCTTAGCTCAACCTAATGGAATAACACACTTAGACCTCAGTGGAACTGAAACAACGTTAGAATGTGTAAGTTTATTAAATATGCGAATAAAGAAAAAGAAAATTTAAAGTTTAATATTTTTTAAATTGAGATTGCTTATATGAAAATTGAAAATGCAACAAGTATATATTTTTCTTAGTTAAAAGAAATTAATTTCCCTATTTTAGCTTTTTGGTGCTCTACTAAGAGGCTGTGCAACAAATCTAGTCCACTTGAACGTCGCACGTAATTCATTTTCAAGTAAAAAGACCAAAGAAATTCCTCCGAGTTTCAAGCAATTTTTTACGGCCACTCTTTCTCTTAAGTACTTAAACATCTCCTTTTGTAAGCTACCTCTCGAGGCGCTGAAGCACTTACTACTTGGGCTTGCCTGTAATGAGAGTACAGTAGGGCTCGAGCTGGACATGAGTGGTAACAATCTTGGTTCTATGGGTGCTCATGTTCTGGAGTCCTGTATCCATGGAGTTCGATGTATTGCTTCACTCGACATTTCTGATAGCAGTAAGTACTTGTCAAAACAAAAGTTATATTTTAGAAATATTTAAGTTTATGTATTAATATTTATTTTTTTTAGATATGGATGCAGATCTGGCTCAAGTGATCACAGCAATTGGAAAGAACAAATCTATTAAATCATTATATATGGGTCGTAATACTTTGGGAATGAAAAGTAAACATATAGCTGTGGTTATGGATTCTTTAGTTCAAATGCTCCAAGAGGATGATTGTGTATTACAGGCTTTGCACTTACCAGACTCACGGCTGAAAGGCGATTTGTATAATCTTATAAACGCTCTTGGAAGCAATACCTGCCTTCGAACATTGGACATAAGTGGAAATCAAATTGGTGATCCAGGCGCGCGATTACTTGCTAAGGCTCTTCAAATCAACAATCATCTAAAAACTATTATTTACGATAGAAATAATATTAACCTTCAAGGCTATTCTGATATTGTTCATGCGTTAGAGAGGTAAATATACATTTTTTAAAATACATAATATGTAATACCTTTAAAAAAACAGATGCTCTGAAGGAAATTTTTCTTTTCTATTGGTAGAAATTACAGTGTCAGACACATGCCTTGTCCAATTTATGATCTACAGCCATGCATGAAAGCTTCCGCGGAGAAAACTGAGCAAATAACTAAAAAAATTCAGGATCTGCTTCAGAGGAATGTCGCTCCTTGCAGAAACAGTCACGGTCAAGCTTTTCGGCTCCAACAAGGTTTCCTATTAAGTTCGACGCAACATATGGTTGACCGTCTTGTTGTGCAGACTCAAGACACAATCAAAGCATTAGCAGCGGAAAGTTGTACTTCAAATGACGATATTAATTTCGCAACGGGATTAATTCAGGATGCAGACAACTCGAAGCAGTTATTACCGCGGCTGCATGAGGTACTTCAAAGACGAGATGAAAATAATCCTGTAGAAGCAAAGCTTATTGATGCTGCAAACCAAATTCATAAGGTCGTGGCAAGTTATCTGCAGGTAGGTTTAACATTTACTACCATATTAAATACTTTTGAAAATTTAATAAAATAAAACAGACACTGCCTACACGCTTTTATCACTTTACAGGATTCCTTAGATGCAATGTTAAAGTGTGCTACTGAACAATGTCCTACCATTCTCGAACAGACTGTTGTCAATAGAGACGACGATTATGATGAAAATGACACTATGACTTTGGAAGAACACCTTCGAACTTCTTGTAAAGAGAAAAATAAGTTAACTCTTGAATTTATTCAAAGCACTATCACCGAACAGGCTGGAGCGGACATAATCAATAGAGTAAAGTAAGTGATGAATAAATCAGTAATAACATTGAACAATCATGAATGAAATTATGTATGACATAATTGAAAATTATTTGCCTTGCATTGAATAAAACGAGAAATCCTTGTATCGATAGTGAGCTGAATTTGGCAGTGGCAGGGCATATCTCGGATCGTATCACCGATCAGGTGATCGAGTCTCTCTCTGCGAGCTACAAAGCATTGATAGGCGAATGCGAGATTCGGACACGCAGTAGTACACCGGACGTCCTTCGTCCAAGCGCTGGATCAACGAGTAGTGGCGGCGGAAGCGTCATTGGCGTGGGTACCGGTGGTATGTCGCTGAGCATAACGACCGGCACACCGCTTAGCGAACATATTAGGCTCTCTATGGATGAGGAGGAGTCGCGCTCGAACGGACGAGTCGAAAATGCATCGGACAATGATAGTCACGTGCTTTTGAACAAAAGCATTGGACGGCTCTGTGTTGAGGACGAATCACCAATGGTGAGCGATCTCTCTGGTTAAATGCCTGCCTGTGCCCTTGTGTTTGCAGATTTTCAATGATTAAAGATGTTTCATCTTGCAAATTAATGTAGTTCATTATAGAATGAAATAACACTCGCTAAAAGAGGAAATGATCTTTTAGTCGCGGATTCATTCAAAAATTTAAGATTTGGTTTATTGTGCCAAATAAAGAAAGACAAAGTAGTAAGATCTAACGCTCACAATTTTTAAAGCCACTGATACCGAAAGATTTATTTTGAATAGGCACAGACCAACAGTTTTTTTCATCTTTAAAAGTTAAAAGGAAAGATTAATATTTTTAAAAATATTGAGGGTAAAAATGTTGTATGTTATTGTTGCATCTTACTAATTTGGCTTTGTTTACATTTTGGTATGAATGAAACATTGTCCAAAGTTTTATAAGAATTTGTGATGGCCTTAAGGTTATGTGCTTATCTACATATACGACTGTCTTAAAGTGAGTTTCTACTAAAAAATCTAATATTTTTAATTTTTTTATTTTTGGTCCCAGACTTTCGAAAAAATTTTTCACATATTCCACATAACAAAAATAAACATTTTCATCACTTGCTCAATTTTTAATTTAACCAATTTGTAATTTGACCAAAACAGTTGTTCGAAGACTTACACTCTTTGATAAGTCATAAAGAACAAAAGTTACTTTGCAGACAATTTGTTAGATTATCCTGACTTCAACTACACCATAAAATATAAAAAAGAGCTAAAAATCTAATAAAATTTAATGCAAAAATCAACTCTTTTTATGTTGTATGATTTGGTTCAGTATAAAAAAATTGAGCAAGTGATGAATATGTTTGATATTTTAAATAGAATATAAGCAAAAAATTTTCAAAAGTCCAGGTTGAAAAATAAAAAAATTAGAATTTTGAGTAGAAACCCAGCTTAACAAATATGAATGAATTTCTCAAATCGCATTAGAGGACAATATTTAACTTGTACCTAACTAATATTTAATATATAATATACTTTATCATCGAGTTGTAACTTTTTGTAATCTGCTTATGATATTAGAGAGGATGTGCAATAGTTTATTAATTTTAATAACTAACTAAAATTTAAATTAATTTAAGCAGGCAATCTTTACTTTTATTAATAATGGTATATATCTTAACAATGGGATTTGCGGTAACTAACAATGATAGAAACTTACTCTGCTTTTTATTATTGCATGGATGACAGCTGGATTATCTGAATCTCGTAAGTATCACTGCTTAAATAGCAGAAATACATAACGTTGGATAGTAGTCTTAATTTGAAAATTTAATTAACAAACATTTAGTAATAATAATTTGCCTTTATATTAGGCCACGCCACATCTGTCTAATAAGCGAAAAAGTTTGCACGGACGAAAATTGCGGCCTAAATCAGTGGTAGACTCTGTAGAAGGTTTGTCTGCTGATGATATTCCGGACCTTTTGCCGTCGTGTGCGTCCTCGTTGCAACAAACCAAGCAACAAACAGAAGGTAGTAACAACGCAAATGTAGTTGTAATTCATTAAATAAATAAAAGTCAGTCTAAAATATATGAATAACGAGACGGCAAATGGTACACTACAGGCGCATCCGAGAATGAACAATCACTGACTGAATCGCTTGATTCTATATCGGAATTGCCGTCAAACGCAGGGGTCGGTCAGCAGCTACAGCATCTGGTGAAATCGAGGCCTCGAAGAACAAAGACGAGAGCACCGACGAGACCGATGCTACGTCCTGATCAACCTCAATCCAATGACGGGATAACCCTAGGCGAGGGTTTGGATATTTTCTTTAGGCCTACTACACCCACCACTCCAATCGTTGGATCGCCAACGAGCGATGACAGGTGAATGAAAACCTTTAAAATTTAAAATTTAAATGAAGAAGATCGCTTTGGTGATCAAGAATGGAATTAATAAACAAATATTTTCTTTATTACAGCTCCCTAAACACGTTCCCAGCACTAGTGAGCATGAATCTAGAAGGAGGTAGCCCGTGTCCCTCAGTAACTAGTCAGAAGAGTGATGCAACAAAGAAAAGTGCTTCAAATGCGTCAGTGCTTAAGAATGTGCACACAGAGTCACAGTCTCCGCGGTCACGATCCAGTGACGATGTGGCCAAGTACTCTCCATTAGTAGGTCGCAGATCTCACGGAGATTCGCCTTTGACTGCATCGCCGCTTGCCCGTCGTAATACCGTCGAAAGCTCCAAATTCAGCAACGATAAATCTTGTGAAAAGGAAGCATCTATCGAGGACCACCCTAGCTCGTTACCTTCGGTCACTACTTTCAATGAGAGCAGTAAAGAACACCAGCACAACACTGATATACACGAGGGAAGCGGTAAGACTATCGTGTCATCGGTGAGACGATTTGCCACAACCAATCACGGTCACACCAGCCCAACAAATGGAGCAGTTGCCAAAAGTTACGTTCTGGAAACTGCCAAATCACCTATACTTCGTTCATTGACTAGCAAGAGCAATCAACAACAACCGGGCGGTAGGCGATCGCCACCCACTACCGCTCCTAAACCTAGACCTTGGAGCATGGCAACCGATCGAAAATCTGGTGAGTTATCACTACATTTGTGCAGTATGAAGTTCATAGCATGTCAGTATGAAAATTAATTTTTTTAGGGGAATTCAATCAGTTGCTAAGCGATGGTTCGAGTCCTAACACTTCCGCAGGCAATACTCCAGACTCTGGCGACGCGTTAGACGAGTCGACCGACAGTGGGGTATGCGGGCCCGCTTCATTGCCCCCAAGTCTTACTGCCAGCTGCATAGTCAGCGGATCATTAGGAAGTAGTAACGCTGAAAAACGCTCGGTGAGAGAATTGGCAGCGAGCCTATCCAAAGGCACCAATTCAACCAACCAGTCAAAAATGGATAAAAAAGAAAATGGTAAAATTCGAAGGAGCATAAGAAGCGTCTTCTATAATAAAAGTTGAAATACGCCAAAGATGCTTTCCAGCGCACGTTATGCTTGCTTATCGACATCATGGATATTACTTGCCGTTCGCTGTCATCGAACATTGTCTCATTAGGGTAATTCTTGCACAAAAGGGGTTTGAAATACTAACTTTTGAAAATTTCGAATCGTGAAGCGTGCAAGAACCACCTTGATTAGTGTCCCTTTACTCTATTTGTTTCCCCTTTTTCTTTTCTGTTTGCATATTCTTTCATTCCAAGAACACTTAGCAACACTTATCGAAAGACTGTATGCACGAGTTTATTTATTACTTTTTTTTAGTATTCCTTTACGTATATTTATTTTAGAGCCTTCCGCAGCATGGAGATCAGTTCTTCGACGATATGTTCCCCCGCCACTGACACAGTCTTCCTCTCTTAAGGTATTTTTTGTTAAAATTTTATTTTATTTTTTTCTGCATCCAGAACGTAAAATTCATGTATATTAAACGTAATGAGACTTTTAAATTCTATGCAGTTCCAATAGTCCATTTGGAAAATATTACTGTTCATTAAATATTGTATGTTATTTATTCCCGGCGAATGCACTCATAGAATGCATGGTATACAAAAATTATTATCAATATTAATATAATGCAATCAAAAGAACTTAATAGTTTATCCGCTGGATTAAAGTATTAAATCATGCCACTACCGGCAAGTTTGATTAATACAAAGACATATTTGTATAACAATTTTTGTATCAGTAGTCTAAAAATATCATATCACTTTTACATTATTATTTTGCTTGTGTTCTCAGGCACCGGAAGCACAGAGAGAGACTGAGTCTAACGGCCGACTAGCTTTCAAACTACGTCGCACTTCTTTTCTTCGCGATTCCAATTTCAATTACAATAGCGATACAGTCGACGTGTAGAGAAAAAGAAAGAAAATCGTTTTAAGAAAGAGCAATAATAATTCGCACATTTTAAATTTTTAGCAGTATCGATTTTTTTATAATGTTGAAAGAAAAAAAACTTTGAAATATTTATATAAGCTTTAAATAACATAATTATTAAAATTTGTTGCAAAAAAGCTGTGCGAAATTGCAAGCTTCGTTCCATTTGACAGATATACAATTTTGTATCATAATAATTAAAGTATATTTACGAATAGTATACACATAAAAAAGTCATAAATAACGTACTTATTGTTCTTTATAGTTTTTTTCTTGTTCTCTTCTGGATTTTTCTTGTAATTTTTTTACTCAAAAACATGACTTTCGTAATAAGTGTTTTTCACGACGAATGCGATGTGGAAGCTGCATTTAAGCAAAAACCGCGGCTTTTCTACATTTATACTTTGATCACTTTATATTCCAAAGTGACAACATAGTGGACGAAAAAATCAGGATTTCTTTAAGTGCCTGCTTTTAGTTCAGATAAATAAAAATTTGGAGGTAAATTAATTAGATTCAAAATTTTTTTATCGATGCAGGGTACTTAACTCTATTACGTTATTCGCACTACCTCATCTTCCATTGCTTTCGATATTTTATTTTTAAACGGTTGTCTAACGTTATCACCTTTATTATTTGTAGAATCTTCTACAACTTTTAAATTTTAATTAAGTACTGATTTATTATTAAGTTTATTTCAAGTAATTAAGAGTGCTCGATAAATGAGAGCTTAAGTAACCAAGAACCAGTTAATAATTGTAATACAGGAATAGGCGAATCTTTCTTTTTACGTTTCTTTAGTTTTATAACGTTAAATATAACGTGCAGCGATTATTGTTTTGTACTTGTCTTCACGACATTCCAACAAGCTCCGTCTTATTATTTTAATAATTGGTAATATATTAACGAGTTTCTTTTTATTTATTTTTAAGCTATTATGTCTGTTTTCTTCCGGAATGTTTGGTGCTGAATCGCTGATATTTTTTTTTTGTTCATATATTTTTGATTGTACGTACGGTCGCGAATATGTAAATAAACGTGTGTATAAGCGAATTATTTAATGATAGTAGATGGTCAAGAATTTACAATTAAATCTTGCATTTCAAAAAGCGCCTAGTTATATTATACATAAAGTAAGTGAATTGAAATCGAACTGCGTATACTGTGCACCAAGCAAATAGATTCCTTATCTTTTTTTTTAACACAAACTTCATGTTCACCTAATTATTTGTATTAAAAAATACGAGTGCGGTGAAATGTTATGATTGTTATAAACTCATAAAGAAATCAGTGGGTAAACAAGTAGTGAATCGTCAGTCAATTACACCGCGGATATAATTCTAATTTACATTTTTTTCAACCATTATGCTAAAAAGTTCATGGAAACATTTTGTATGCATAATATTGTGTTCAGTTTAGTCGAGATTTTTACTATACATATTATTTGAAAAAATTTATGATTTATTAGAAATACTACTACCAGTGAAAATATACTACCTTATAAACAGGTGATCAAACTTGAGTAATATTTTACAAATAAATGTTCTACGTTGTTTTATCATTTATTGCAATATGATTGAAGCAACAATCATAAATCATTGACTGGAGTACTAATTTGAACTTGAATAATTTATTTGGTAACTTACCTAAAAATCTATCTTACTTTTAAATATTGAAAAAATGTTTCATTATGTTTTTATAAATTTGCTACCTTAAATTATTAAAATAAAATCTTTAGTTACATAGCCATCCAGTATGAAAAAATTATGACTATTATTAGCGTGTGCCAAATTGAAGTGGATATGATAACTTTACTGAAATTTCAACACGCGAGTGATTGTGAGAAATCACCCTGGTTAAAAAACGAAAGCATTATAATTCAAACAATTTACAGATTTCTAAAATTTCGACAATTGAGAAATTTTAATCTCGTTTTATCGATGACAGATATGTGACATTATTAACATAAATCTGTATTTTTACTCTTTAAATTTATTCCTTTTTTTAACCAGGGTGAAGAAATTAATTCGTTATTAAATTAACGACAATGTGGCGATGAGAATCGAATGAGTGTGCTTAAGCGTGGGTGCATGTATATAATTTTAATTTATCTGATTGACTGAGCACTCACGAAAGTAGAATTAATTGTAAAAGCATTTTTGGAAGTGTATATGATCTTCGGCAATCAGTTTGTTTTCCAATTTAATGAAGTACTATACATTCCTTATGTATTTAATTTGCCATGCGCTGCGTTTATTGTTTGAATAATCATTGTCTTGTCATTATTAGCTTATAAAATTGAAGGGGATGTAAATCCCATGGTTAGGAATCTGCAATAGCAGCACTGATATTTCTTTGATTATTTAATAACCAAACAATTTTTCGAAAAAATCGCTTTGCGGTGCCCTCCGTAATAGTACAGAGAATGTCCGTTTTCAATTTCGAGTCATTTCATTCATAACTCTTATAGGAGAAAAATGGGCTGAAAAATTTGTAAATATTATACGCTAAAGTAATATTTTCAGTCCATTTTTCTCCTAGAATCATGAACGGAATGACTTATAATTGAAATCAGACATTCTTTGTACTATTGTGAAGGGCACCACAAAGCGATTTTTTCGTAAATTTGTTTGGTTTTT
>UXGC01001112.1:0-34678 GCA_900480045.1 Eurytoma adleriae
TATAAAATGATTACAAGGCCAAAATTGTATATGCTCATAACGTAAAATCCACCAGCGGTCAGAAACAAAGGTTTTGAAGTTCGCAATAGCATAAACCTCAGCAACTTCTTCGATTTTACAGGTATTTTGTACCAATCAGTCATGTAGCTATAATTATATATTTTACTCTTAGTCTTTTTATATTTTAAATATGAAAATTTATAAAAAATATTATCTACATAGCAGTACGTAAGTCTTCACTGCAATCAATTATTTTCTGGGCATTTAAAGAAAGATAGAAAATGTGAAGTACCACACCTACACCAAACATATTAAATCTGATCATGTCAAAAAGGTTCTCAGAATTCAATATTATCTATAAAAAAATAGATTTACTTCGATTATTGTATATTTTGTCGACTTTCTTCTTTAAACAATTATTATTTGTATGAAAAAAGCTACTTACGATTACGGATAAACTTATAAAGACGGCTGTTCCTACTACAATCAGCAAAAAAACTCCAGTGAACGATGCTTCGATTAAATTCACAAAACTAGAGAAAAAAAATGGTAAGAAAATGTATATCAATCTGATATAAAAAAATTTTCTCTATATGTCTACAAAATATCAGTCATGAATTTTCATTTAAAACTCAACCTTATCGATTCCTGGTGTACAGTTATCGCTGAAACAATAATATCATAGGTGTTGCCGTTTTTTATTTCTGTAAATTTCGTCGCATTGTGTAAGCGGTGCCTGAAAATGTATGAAATTCACATTAGTTCTTGAATTTCAAATTTAGAACTTTTTGATTAAATAAATTTAATTTGTTCTGAAACTAATGATGATGATTTATTTTATTAATTTATGATCCCAATTTACATATGAATCCTTGTAAGTTGGGATCGTAAATTAATAAAATAAATGATCATCAAAGTATTTTAAGAAGGAAATACGTTACTTAGAAACCGATACTAAGCCCAAAACTTGATGAACAATAACGCAGTACGTGGCATCAACGCACATAAAGACGAATATAGTTGTTACGGTTAAAACCAGGAAGTACATGTAGTATATAAAGTAATGCTCTTGCGGATCTAATATATCAGCTTTTACATACAATATTTTAGGACGAGATTGGTTCAATGGGAACAGAACATCCAGTATAACAGGCATTGCTGGTAATTGAGAAAAGCTTGTTGCGGCGAAGGTCATATAAACTAATAAAACAAAGAATCATATCATATGCTAATTTGGAAAATGGCCAATGAAAGTCACTTTTTACACTATGTAAAGAAGTGCATGAGTGAATAGTTGAATACAAATCATCAATATTAATTTTTGCGTTTAAACAAGGTTGAAATACTCTCCTAGTTATAGTTGAAGAGAATTTTTTTCTCTGGTATAATATGAAACTCTTGAGAAAACTCGTAAAACTAATATTAACGTAGTATAAATTTAAAAATGCTTACCGATGTATTGGACACTGTAGACTTTTCCTATCTCTGCATATTTCACCATAATGGCCTGCTCCTCGGGATCCTTGATTGATAACCAATTTTTTGCAAGCCGCTCGTACACCTTTTTTAACTAAAACAATAAAAGCCATTACTTTTTGACACTGCCTCTTTTTACTGAAGATTAAAAGTACACCTGACAGGCATATCTTCTCTCCAATCGAGCTCTTCACAGATGTGGAAAATTTTAAGACAATCACAAAATTGAAGCAAAAAGCAAAAACGTATCGCGGTCACGCAAGCGATAAAATTTTAAATTTTCATTGCAAATTTTCGGACCCGATGAGAAGGAAGATATACTAGCCAACAAATCATTGGGTATAAAGTATAACGGGTCCAATATAGTGATACTGGATGCTTTTTGAAAAACAATGGAATTATTTCGATAACCAAGTCGATAGCAACCGAATTAGTTGTCGGTAAGTGTTTCTAACTGATAAAACATAGTATTAACTTTTTCCTCTGAAAATGTCATGCTGAATTGCTTCGAAATCACTGCTATTATATACAATACTGCTGCTATATTTTCACAGCATAGGCCCAAGTTAACTCTGCACTGCAATCTGCACTCATTACACTATACAGAATAAAATTGCTTTGATTATTTAAATTTCAATGGAATATAAGAATAATTTTAAATATTTACTTTTTTGCATCATAAAAAGATGTTTTTATGCAAAAAAAATAATTCAAAGATTCGATTATTAAAGAATTATTATTAATTATTATTCGATTATTATTATTAACAATTTTATAAAAATTTGATGGTAATTATGTCAAATTTTCTATGCACCGAAAAGTATTTTAATAATTTTTATAACGCAAAACAACTATACTTACGATCGGTATCAGACAAGAGAGTAGCATTGAATATAAAAATATTTTTACAAACATTTTCCAGCATGACGAGTGATAAGGCCATATCCCCATTGCCAATTGCAGTTTTTTAATGAAATTAAAATACTGTAAACTGAATACGAAATCGACTTCTCTTTCGATCACCATTATTTCGCACAAAATGCTTGACAAGGTTCCTTGCACACGCACGACAATCCACTGGGTTTCGCTCAACCACTGAGCAGTTCATCTATTTTATTAAAATTAATTCACTAAGTTTCTACATACGTGTCAATATGAATCACCTTGCAAGTAATGTTAAGCAACAGTTTTTATTTAAGTACTGTCCTTGAGAAAATAAAATATTAATTTTGATGTAAATAAACATTTATTAAATTATCATTTCCTTTTTCTACACCGGAGTTACTTTGTCAATCAATTTCCGTCAACTATATGTCCCATTTTTCAATCAACTATATGTCCCATAGCCCCTTAAGGGAGTAATATATTAATTATAATCTATATAATTGTGTGTATATAGAAAGTATTTATTGCAACATGCAGGAGTTTAAAAATAGAGATCACTGATACCATTTCAATTTTGAATTTGATTAAATTATTATTGACATATTTGTAAAGGTTCCAATAAACTATTAGATGCAATTCCTCCAATAGAGGCTAAAAACGATGAAGAAATTAAATAAAATATTTGCGCCAAGTAGAAGTGAATATTTTATCAAAAGAAAAATAGTCTGAGAAAAACTAACGAAAGAAAACGTCGGTTCGAAAAAAAAATTCTATCGAGCGGCTGCATACATTAAGTTGCGGCTACTTCCCTTCAAGAAAAGGGGTTGTCGCTTCGAACGTCACTTAAACAGAAGCATTAGAGTTCATTTTTCTGCCGATTCCTTTGTGAATACAAAGCGTTTACGAATAAACTAAAATATAGGCTACTAAAAGTATTCGAAGAAGCATAAAATAAATAAAACAAGTTTCATTATTTTATAGGTCATTATATTGCATCTTTTTCTTTACAACTTAAAAAAAAGTAATTATCGGAAACTCACATGCATGAAAAGAATTTGTAGGTCATTAAATTATAGCTAGCAAGAAAATGAACTACTTAAACAGTCGGCCTTACTGGGGCTTTACAAAGAAACAACGTGGGTGAGGATGAAATCGAACGATCGTGATCTCCTCTTTTATTTGGTTTTTCGGTCGTCGCCAAAGGGACTGATATCTGGATGATGGGGAGAGGTTTATGGTCTGGATAAGCACAGGATTGGAAGGGACCATTGGAAGGATTTTCATTAATTCAAAGTTAGTTGCTGCGGTTGAGCGGCACAAGTGGTTCGGCCCATAATATAGATTTCTTCCTTGTGGGGTTTCTTGTCTTCTGCAGTACCTTATACTTACGTAGTTACCGACAATTACCGATTTTTGCTTTATCAATTCAATTTTTTAAATATTCTGACTATTGCGTGCATAGATAGGTTCTTTAAAGACTAGAGGATCTGCTTCTAGACCGAATTAGTAGGTACCAATTTTTTGTCTAGCTAATTCACCGATCTGAAACGATAAACTGCAATGTCGGTAAACGTCATCCTTTTCGTGTGATTTTTTGTTTCTTTTTAGGAATTATTAAAATGAATCCTGTTAGAATTATTTTGGATTGGTGGTATCATCGGGGAACGTAGTATAAAAAACTATGAAATGGAACCTTTCGTTATTCATAATGACCGGAAACACAGAAATGGTTAGATGAAATAAAATAATACTCAAAACTACTTTGTTTGTTTCAGATACTATTTTATTTGTTTACGATACCTTTAACCTTCACTATACTATTCTAAATTAAAAAATGTTCCACTTTTACAAGTTACTTGAGTGAGAACAATACAGTTGTATACGAGAGTGCAGTTCTTATAATCTAAAATTTAAATACTATGCGTAAATTTAGTTTATTATATAATATATATGCATCTGCATAATTGTTAACAATTATAAAATGATTACAGTGCCAAAATTGTACATATTCATAACGTAAAATCCACCCCCTGTCAGAAACAATGGTTTTGAGGTTCGCAACATCATAATTCTCAGCAAATTCTTTGACTTTGCTGAAAGGTTGTACCATTCGGCCGCGTACCTAATGATGCAGAATCATACATTTTAATTTTAGCTATTTTATCCTTTAAATATGAAGGTACACAAAAGAGAAAAATGTTATTCACATGGCAGTAAATAAGTCGTCGCTGCAATCAATAATTGTCTGGGAATTGAAAGAAAGAATGACATTGTGAATTATCACACCTATATTAAATACAATGAACAAGATCATGTCAAAATGTGTCCTAGAATTCAAGATTACCTGCAATTAAATGCACTGGCTTGATTAATGGGTAACTGGGTGCAAATTATGAATAAATTAAATTAATGTGAAAGAGTGAAATTGTTTTAATTCATGGATTCATGGACTCATCGTAATTTAATTACTTGCATACTTACGAATGACAATAAACTCAGAATGGTGGATGATCCTATAATAATGAGCAAGAAACAGACAGTGAATGATGATTCAATCAGATCCACGTAGCTAGACAAAAAATTGAAATAAAATGTACATTAGCAAGATACGAAAAAAATTTATATACAAATATAGTAGATATAAAAAATAAACATTATCAATTGCTGATGTAACGATATTGCTGTAATAATAATATCGTAGCTGTTGCCTTTCTTTATTTCTACAAGTTTAGTCGCATTCTGCAAGCGATATCTGCAAATGTACGGAATTTATTCTTAAATTTCAGTTATAAATTGTATGAAAACAGGTTTGAATAATTGGATTGAATTTAATTTATTGCAATTTTTTTGGGATAAAAAAATTAATGAAATAAATGATTATCAAAATATTTTAAAAATGAGATACGTAACTTGGTAACTGCTATTAATCCCGAAAATTGGTGAACAATGACGCAGAATGTGGTGTCGACACTCAGAATTACCCATATAGCTACCACAATTCCTGACACGTAGTACATGTAATATTCGACATAGTGATCGTACGGTTCTATTATGAATTCAGCGTGAACGAAGACTACTACAGGGCGAGATTGGTTCAACGGGAAGTAAGCATCGAGTACGATGGGTACTGCTGGTAAGAGGCAATAGACTACAGAGACGACTATCAAAGAAACTAAAACAATTAAAAAATCGTATTAATAGTACTACTAATACTTACCCGTAGGAAAAAAGTATGCACAAGTTTTGTGCGCAAATAGAATTTGTGTATAAATTTGTGCAAACGTTTATCCATAAATTCGTGTACGGTGTTTCTTCTTTTTTCATAAATCTACGTAGCAAAATGGTCAATGAGATATACCTTTTTTGCGATGCACAGAGGTGCAAGTGTGAGAGTATAATTGAATAATAAAGCAGCAATATTATTTGTTGCATTTGTTAAGCAAATTGTTTTATCTGAAAATGTGAAATTATTTTAGATAATATGAATAACGCATTGCATGTGAAAAGTCGTCTTTTCATATATTACATGTCACTATTCACATTTTCTAAATTAATTTTACATTTTAAAGTTTAAATGGTACACTTAGAAATAAATCATGAAAATTGATGCAATAGTAGCCTGAATTTCATACTTATGTATACTAGTTATTCATACTTAAAATAGTAAGCATCCTTACTATGAAATCTTCTGGCTTTAAAAATGTTAATGTAATGTGGTTTGCAGGTCATTCTTACCGATTTGTGCAAAGCTGAGTACTTTTCCGATTTTTGCGTATTTCACCATAATAGCGCGCTCGGCGGGATCCTTAACCGACAACCAATTCTTGGCGATCGTCTCGTACAGCCTCATGAACTAACAAAATAAAAACCATAATATTTTTATATAAAAAAATTTGTTTTTACAAGATACAAAAAATACACCTTGCTGATCTTCTTTCCGATCGCGATCTATAAAGACAAATAAAGATCGCACTTTGAAGATTTTACAATGAAGTCTCAAATTTTCAACGAAAGTTAGAAAGAAGATTTGTTCAGCCGTGGGTGACATCCGTGCACCGACAATTAATTGGCTATAATAAATACACTGCTCCGTGGCATTGCAACTGCTCCCATAATAAGCGGAACTAAATAACCAAATTAGTTGCCAGCCGGTTTACTTCCTAACTTTTTTAAATTATAACACTTACTAACTTTTTTTTCAGACAAAGTCATGGTTAAGTGCTTCGCCAGTACTGCTGTGGTATACAATGCCCCTCCCACATTTTCAACGCATAATTGCAAATCGACACCGCACCGCAATCTGCCTCCATTGGACTGGAAAATATATAAGCGTTCTGTATCAAAATTGTTAGGGAAGACAATCCGAAAAGAGTTCAGAAATTTTTAGAGCTCAATTGAACTCCGATGGAAAAAATTTTAGTTGTTTTCTGGTAATTTATATTTTTTTATATTCTCTTATATTTTCTTGAATTTTTAAAAGCTAAATTGCGACAGGAGAAAGATAAAATCGAAAAATCACATTTTCGAGGTGAGGCGAAAAGTTCGTTTGTCGATTTCGTTGGGGGCAATTTTAACTTAATATATATCTGACTATATGTATATAGCCTTTGATGGTAAATATTTACATCGCATTGTCTACCTGCCAATCAGCATTTCGATCACTATATAAGACGACTACTTACGTACGGTATCAAGAAAGTGAGAAGAAACGAATACAACAATATTTTTGCGAAAATTTTCCAATACAGTGATTGGTGCGGCCATAATCCAATCACCAACTGCATTTTTTTGACGAAATTAAAGTATGGAAAACTGAATACGAAATCAATTTCTCTCTCGGTCACCATTTCGCACGCGATTGCTTGGGTGACGTTAATTATTGCCGCGGGTGTGAAAATCCACTGCGGCTTCGGCGCAACCGCCGAGGTGGTGAATTTATTTTTTCGCTGTTAAATAAGTAAAATCGTGTCTGAGAAAGTGAACAGTTGACCTGTAATTTTTTTATGACATTAATAAATTAATGTTTCCGATACGTGTCAATGTGACTCGCCTTTCAAGAGCACCTTGCGAGTCGCGCTAAGCTAGAGTATTTTATTTAATTACTCTTTTTTTAAAAATAAAATTTTAATTTTGGTACGGCTTTAAATACGACTGAAATAGTTATATATTCTGCTGCAGGTATTTTAGATACCAATAAAACAATTATTTGAAAATTTGATCGAATATTTAAATTTAGTTTCATATGTTGGGTTATTGGGGTATTTTTAAATTGCCATTTATCTTGGACGTTGCTTTTTTAAAATCGCATCCTATTTTTTCAATTCTGAATTAGTTAACTTAAGTAAGAATGGATAAGTTTGTCCGACTTATTATACGCATCGTATTTAAGTATTACAACGAAGTTCCCCGAGGTTTAGATTTATTGATGGACTCACGGTGTATAGATCTCTCATTTTATGTTACGCTGTCATTCGTGCTGCATTTCGCGTTTTATTTTCTCACAGTGGAAGTAAAATAAATTTATTTTTATAATACTTAAATTTTAACAAATATTTTTAAATCAGAACTTTTCTTTTAAGCACCACCGATTAAAATGTACTTCTGCAAACTACAATAGTTTTATGTAATTAAATAACTAGACTTTTTCGTAAATTACTCGTAAAGTTATTAGTAAAATAATAAAAGATCAAAAGTAATATGCTACTGTTTTTTAATTAAAGATTTTTTCAATATTTAACACGACTGTGTAAACTATCTAACTGTTGAATGTAAAAGTAAACTAGAGATGTTGGAAAAGAGGATAAATTTACACTTGAATTAAGCATACTTAATGTTTATTTCAAAGTTAGAAATACAAACGTATCGAAGAATACACATAAACTCATTATCAATGTCTTAATTTGTCTTATTTCTAGCTTTTTAAATTCTTATCTAGTATTTATCACTTCATTATCAAGTTTACTTTATAGAGTAACTAATAATTATAAATATATATATAAGAGTACATAATAAGTATAAACTAAAACCTATTTTAAACATGCCTATCTGCAAATATCTAGATTTTAATATTTAACGAGTTTTATCGCTGAATATAATACATTCAACCAAAAAAAAATCCATCAATCGAATCAGCCAATTGTAGCATCTCTAATCACGTCGGCATCAATGTTCTCCAATTTTAACGTGATTTCGGATGTCTCCAGCATTTTTTGGCGGAGCCGAGCCTCGAAGTCTTTGCTCCGCAGCGACAGGATCAGTCCGTGCGCGGGAAACTCTTCGCCGCCGGCGACGATCTTCACGTCGCTCAACTTGTCGCTATCCGAGTTCTTCTTGAAATCATGATCGACTGAAGAAGTGGTCGAGCAATTGTAGATGCTGACTGTAGGTAAGTCAAAGGTAATGTCGCAGATGATCTTTAAAGAAAAATCTGGCAAGTAAGGTTTTTCGCTAGGAACAGGACGATTGTGGGGATCTATATATTCTGCTATATTAAAATTGTAGTTTAGCACGAAGTAGGCTTTGCCGCTACGACTTCCTTTTGTCTTGCAATTTAATTGATCTTGATACGTCTTCACTATATTTTCACCTTTTGTAAGGTGAACGGTGATCGATACTGCACTTTCAGATGAATTTTCAGAGAAACATCGCAGTTCCAACCAAATCATGCAAATCTCTGTGTCGCTCTTGATACTACTCGCGCTGTACAATTCCCATTTGTTGAGATCGCCGTTTGCATTCGTTAGAAATACTGGTGAAATACTGCATAGCCCGAACGTGGGGTACTTATCGTATTTTAATACCTCTGTCCACGTGTAGCTGTACTTTATTATCTTATTGGTCCCTGCACTCATCTTTATGCCTCGCGTCTCTACTACAAAAATTAAATAATCATGTTTATTTTGATCCACATAGAACCTACTGTCATACAATCGATTAAAAGCTTTGATAAAGTAAATCTACCTCCACTGAACGTACGTAAAAATTTCTGGAACCGAGTATATGTTGTCCATTACACAATTCTAACATATAGGATATTAAATTTGGAGCGATAAGTGTACGAAGTTTTTGCGTACGTTCAGAAACTCTATTTAATGAATTACGAATTAGGAAATAATTTTATATACCTTTGTTCAATATTAGACCAGGTTAATAAGTTACTGCTAGCAGCTGCGTAAATGACGCAAGAAAAATGAAGACGACGGATTGACGGCCTTTCCACACGCTTCAACCTTCCGCCGATTGTTTTCGGCGCAAACACCATGTGGAAAGGGTGGTGTGAACACTGTCAACTGCGGCTTTCTTTTTTTTTTTTTATCCTTTTTGTTGGCCGTGGATCGATTAATCGACCAATTGATGCGAAACAATTAAGGCGAAAAACTACAGTCGTTTTTGGGGATAAATATAAAAAATATAAATAATAATTATGCATTAGTATATGTATAATCAGAGCGTAACCTCTCAATTTCTTTCTGCAACAACATAATCAAACGCAGAGTCAGTTACCAACAAAATAGTGAAAAAATCAGCAAAATAGTGGCGAAAAATCTGTTCATTCTGCAGGTGTACTTGCACTCCCACATTTTGAAGGAATGATTTTCGAATCGATTTGACTTCGCTTTTATATATAGGCTGTCTTGAAAGCGTTTTAAACTAACAAAAAAAGAACATAACGTAACCGGTTTGTTTAAGGGAGCACTGAGGAAGATGCTGGCTTACAGAATCGTTAATGGGGAAATCGAGAAAATATTTTAAATTTAAAGTTGTGTGTAACAGACAATCAGTAACAAAATTTAATTTTAAGCACAAATCAATTTTGTTAGTATAGAATTAAGTATTTTGCAATATTATATGCGAAGAAATTAAATAAGCAGGCAAGAAATGTTTAATTTTTTCAAACACTTTCATATTTCATACAGATTGCGATCGTTTATGTCCACGTTTTATATTAAATCAACATTCAAAAAATTTAAAAAGTAATTCACATTTTTTTTCTTTCTTAATTCTCTTTATAATTTGGAAATATCATAAATCTAATTTTCTTTAAAATAAAGTTGTATCATTTAATTATTTGCGAATGATTCGAATTGTTGGTGTATTGAAGAGATCGTCAAAATGTTAATAAATATTTAATAGTTAATAAACTGAAATAGATGATTTTGAAGATAAACTTTAATTCACACACAATTGAAATGCTTTAAGATTTACCAAATATTTTTAAATAATAAGATATTTTCTTTTAAGAACGATACAAATGAAGAAGCCAGATATTTATATGAATTCTATTCCAATCTAGAATAAATTTAGTAATTAAAACTTTTCAAACTAAATTAAACTTTTTCAAAAATTATGCATGAAAACGTTAGAAAAACAATAAAAGAGCAAAATTAGACAGTAATATTTTTTATTGCAGATTTTTTTAAAATTTAATGTAATTTGTTTGGAGAATAATAAAGTTGAGGATGTAAAAAACTAGAAATCTAAGGAATAGGCTGTAATAAAGATCTTAAAGTAAATATAGATAATTTTTATTTATATGTACATAATAATTAATGTCATTAAAAAATTAAAGGTATAAAAATCTTGAGTTAGAGTGTAAAATACTTATAGCAGCTAAATTATACAATTTTTTCACTGATATGTTTCTCCCATTTATAACTTTTTAAATTCTGCATCTACAGATAATTCTTATTTACTATATTATTAATGTTTAATTATATTTTACACTAGAATTACATAGACTTATGAAAAAAACTGATGATTTATTTATGTTTAAGACATGGTTGTAATGTAATCTAAACAGTTTTTTTCCAAGGTTATCAATCACTATTTGTCTTAATCTGCCTGCACTCTTGCAGTTGCTTAAACAAAAACTCTAGCATATGTTTTTTAAGTTTCTCAGCTCTGAACATACCAGCAGAATCAAAGATGACACGAAAATTTTCTAAATTCACTCTTTCAATTAATTTCGTTTCGCATAAATCTTTTAGACCTTGTATATCGTATCTATCCGCCAATTTTAAAAGATCGACTACTATGTCATCAATGTTCTCTACTCTTTCAGTGTACACGAATCGCAACATTTCTCTCACCACGTTAGAATCCACGTCCCCGATTTCTAACACGTTTTTGGATGTCTCCTGCATGTCGCGTGTGATTATATCTAAAAACGCTTTGCTTCGCAGCGACAGGATCAGCTTGTGCACATGGAACTCCTGGCCACCGGCGGCAATGATCTTCATGTCGCTCATTTTCCCAGTATTGAAGAATTCCTCTAAGTTGTTAAGTTCTTCCAAACAATGATTTGTCGAGGGTAACGATAATGGGTTAACGTTACCCTTAAACGTGCAGAATGCTACTTCAAAGTATATGTTGCATTCTACTGTTATAGTCATTTCTTTCAAATGTTCTGTAAAATTATAAGCATCATCAGGAATACCAAAATTTTCTCGGTTTATTTCATACGAATAACATGTAAATTTTTCTTGATTTTCTCCATCACCGTGATATAAATGATCGTTGTAATTGTATCTGTGATAAATAGTTCCTTTTATTTCATCTTTGTTGTCTGTGATCTGGATAGTAAAAGATATTAATCTCTCAGTCGAATTTGCTGAATAAGAATGCAGCCATAACTTAATATACTGGCTGTAACATTCCAAACTCAAACCCCACTTCAAGAGTTCACCTTCTACATTTGTTACAAAATAGGGTGAGTATATAAAATTATCGGGGCTAACAGAAGAGAAAGGCTTAACAATATCTGCTTGAGGTACCCATGTGTAACAGTACTTAATATTTTTATTGGTATTTTTCAATTTATCTTCCATGTCCTCTGCTGATTTGTCCCAGACCTTAAATTCAAGAAACATTAAACGTATTAAATTAATGTTTCTTTTATTAAAAAATAATTGTACAAATATACTATAATAAAATAAATTATAAATTATAGTCAATAAATTAAAAAATGATGAAAATTACAGCAAATAGTATTCGCAATATAGCCCCTCTAATTAAACAACAAATTTAAAAAAAAATCATAAGAATTTTAAATATCTTTTTCAGTTCTTTCACACATAATGTCTATCATGGAAATGATTCTTTGTAAATAAATTTGTGAAATTAAATTTTTAAACTTACAGTTATAAAGTTGTTTTAAGCTACTGATGTATTGTTTCCTCTTCGAGTGAGCTCGCAGAAATGACCTTCTTTCTTTACTCGCTATATCAACGCAGAAATTTGCTGACTGTAAACGTAAACAGAAAATACTGTAGGCCTTGCTGTAGACTTAGTATTGTCCTTTTATTATTGGGAATAGGACATAATCATAACAAATACCATCAAACTCCAGTGTTCCGAGTTTTCAATTGTTTCAATCGAAGTTCAATGCAAAGATCTCTGAAAATAAATTTGTATAATTTAATAGTGTCTTCAAAACCTTAGTTTATAAGAAACTCTTATGAAACTGCTATGTGATATATTCTAAAGTACTTATAAGCTAGTCATTGTATTCTAAGCAGTACCTCAAATTTATACATATTTTTGTAAAAGGACTTTATGTCCGTTTAGAAGTTAAATAAATAAATAAATAATTAATTTTTTAAACTTACTATTTTAAAGTTTTTTTCACATTTTAATACACTTTAATTGCTTCGCACAATCAGTCTTACACTGGTCAAACTTCTCAATAGTCACTATTGCAAGATTTGTGGATATACAACTTTTTTTTTTTCTTCCTAAGGGTATCGGCTCCAGGCCATGTCCCCAGGATATGCAATTTATCAACGTCGGTTCACGAATGTGACTGTCGTCGCGCCTTTCAAGTTTTAAATTCACACCCGCGCTGATGGACGGTGGTCCGCGCACGCGCAGCCTCGAAAGAATAAGCGACATCTACAAACATAAGACATACATACAAAATTGGCTGAAAATCTGAAATAATGATTTTTTTTCTGCAGAACGCAAGAAATTTACCCCATAAATTGATGAACGACAAATATACCACATAATAAACAGTTAAATATACATACCTAAACTGTTATGAAGCAGCGAAAGTAAAAACTATCTGTTACTTTTATAATAAAAGTGTAAAAAAATATTTCGGCTGTACTCTTACTGACAGCCGCAGTAAGGTATTCGTGTGTAGCCGCAGTCGGTAATTAAGGCTTGTCTTATCTTATAATAATAATATGACTACAAAGTACAAACCACATGAAACTTGTGTTCTCATCCGACGCATCGCTCGCGGCGCCACTGTTCCCTTTGTTTCAAATTGAAATTTCGTTGCGATCGCCTGCCGCAATCCCCTGTTTTCGTTATATATACAATAAGGGGGACCATACGGCGGGCAACGCCTGTTGATTGTCAGCCCGCTGACAGATTTTCTCCTCACGCGGGGAAGTCGCAGTAGTTCCCTCCAAAACGAGGATGCAATCGGATGCTAAGGGTGGCTACGACTTGTGTGTCTGCAAAGTGTATGTTCAGTAAACGTTTAATTTACTTCGAACAAAAATGGCCCAGCGGAGGAGCAGGAACCGCCGTTCGTGGGTCCGGACGTCGAGCAACGTCTCCGGTTTCCTCGACGACGACACCAACGTTTACGAAGGCAGTAAGCAAACCAGGATGTTTACGAGATACGAATAGAGTCTTATTTCATATTGTTTTTTTTCTCTTGGCTCGTTTATTTCTGCTGATTAGTGATTTTTTTTTAATTGAATTGATTGATATGTTGCTGTGTTTATAGATGATGCTTTATGGTTTGATCGGACAGCTATACGTCCCTCAACCTCCATTGTCATGACAAGGAACGATAGTCCAATACTGAATCCAGATTCTACGGTTGATGTGTCAAATATGTCTCCTAATTGGCACAAGAATTTATCACAATCAAATAGTTCCAAGTTAATGGCACAAGCTGTACAGAGAAATATTAGCGAACGCTTAAACAACGGTGAGAGTTTTATTTATCTCTTTATTCACTTAGCGAATCAAGAAGTATCTCGATGCTTTTTAATATATTAATTTATTAAAAAATTAGAAAGTAATCAACTTTATATTTTTGAATAGCTTTAGTCAGTACAATGTATAATTGAGTCTTGCCTAAACCTTAAAAATTTTATAAATGACATTAACTTTCAGAACAAAGCGATAGTAGTCGGGCAGATCCAACTACAGAGTCAGAAAGTGAACATGAATCTCAGAAAAGAAGAGCAAACTTTAGAGCACATCAAGCAAAGAGTAATAAAAGCGAAAAGAGTAACGTTTTTCTTAAGGCTCTTGAAGAAACTACTGAATCTCATACTAGGAATTTAAAAAATTATACAACTGCACAAGAGTCAGAAAGCGAACATGAATATGAGAAAAAGAGAACAAGGTTCAGGCAGAAAAAAGTTGATAAGAGTGAAAAAAGCAACATTTTTCTCAGAGCTCTTGAGGAAACCACTGATTCTCATACAAGAACTTTAACTGCACAAACGTCTAAAGACCATGAAAGTGAATCAACTCATGATGAATCAACAAGTATTCGAAGATTGAGACCAAAACTTTTTCAAACACCCAATTCTCCTGCAAGACGTTCAACAACTGGGCAAACATCTAAAATCCATGAAAGCAAATCAATTCAAGACGAATCAACAAGTAGTAGAAGATTGAGACCAAAACTTTTTCAAACACCAAATGATAAGAATGAGGTATCTCAGGCAAAATCAAACAGAAATAGTTTGCAGAAATCAGTAAGTAAATCTGTAAATGAATCTGAAATTGCGAAGAGTTTAAATAACAAAACAGCAAACAGAGAAAAATCAAACGCAATAACAGATGATCAAAACGATACTGAAAGTTCTGCTAGTTCTGAGGTTTCTAAAGGTAAAAAATCTCAATTAAATGATGAATCAGATGAAGAAAATATATATGATGGTTCGTTTAATATAAGTGAAACATCTAAGGTAATTAATCTATTTTTAACAATTTATGTTAATTTGTTATTTTATAAGTTACAATTACACAATACTAAATCTTTTAGAACGAATCACAAAGAAAATTGCTGAAAACAAAACTTGAAAGCAGTCAGTTTCAGAAGCTTTCGGCAAAGGCAGGAACAAGCGATCATTTAAGTCAATCCTTTCAGTTAAATGATGAATCAGATGAAGAAAATATGTATGAAGGTTCATTTAACAAAAATGAAACATCTAAGGTAATTAATTTATTTTTAACAATTTATGTTCATTTGTTATTTTTTAAGTTACAATTACACAATATTAAAAATTCTAGAATAAATCACCAATGCAAATAGATCAAGAAAGTCAAGTTGATCCTGATTCTGAGGTATCACATAAATTAAGAAAGAAAAATTCATCTAAAATTGTAAATGCTTCACACAAAAATGTATCAACAAAAAGAACATCGGCAGTAAGTTCGTAGTTATTAAAGCTCTAAATTAAAAGTAATGGTTATTCAAAAAAAGGAAAAACTTTTATTCATTAAATAAAATTTTAGATGAGTGAAGTTCAAGATACTTCAAAGACTAATGAGAGGAATTTGCATAAAACGGCAAATGATTCAAAAAGTTTGACCAAGACAAGACAAAGCCACTCTCAAAATATTTCTGAAGCAAATAACTCAACTGCTGCACACAATAGTGATGAAGAAAATTCCACGATGCCAAGGTATATCAGAAGAACACAATCGCGGTTGTTTCAAAAAAGTCAAAGGGTTGATAATGAAGAAAATCATGACAATGAAAATAATGAAAGCAGTAGAGTTAAGGTAATTTTTATTTTTGTCTCTTAAATAAGTATTTTCAAAATTTTACAAGTGTTTCCCTGTATATTTTAATAGATCTTAAATTGTAGAATAACAAAACGCAAGAAACATCGAAATCTCGTGAAAGAAATTCACTTGCAAAACCATCAAACACTTCACAAAATTCTCCAAGCTTGAGAAAACGTCAATCCCAAACAACTTCTACTCCGAATGTAATCGAGACGCGCGAAAGTGATGAAGAAAACTCCACTATGCCAAAATACATCAGAAGAACAAAGTCAAGGCTTTTTCAAAAAAGCCAAACCGCAAACAGCGAAAATGTGTTCGACGACGTGCTCGATCCCAACAGATCGTCAAAGGTAAGAGACTTTTCAACTCTGCACTTCCCATTAAATTTTAATAAAACGTCAAGAAATAACAAATTCAATTTTTTCAGAATCCCGGGCTAGAACCTTCGCAAAATTCGAAGCACATGAGCAAGTCAATGTTACGCGACGCAATGAACCGGTCTACGTCGCTCATGAAGCCGCGGGTTTTACTGACACGGGTGCAAAATCCAGACTCGTCTACGGAGAGTCAGAAGGAAAATCGTCTTGCAATTTCTCGCTCCAAAAATTCGCCCAATAAATTAAAGCGACAAATAACAGCTGTAGAGGTCGATCAAAACGATGAAAATTCGCTCAACAAGTCAAAGCAACAGAAAGTAGCTAACGTAGAGGATAGTCGAGGTGACGTCTCTCGCAGCAAAACTTTGCCTAGAAAATCGAGGAATCAAACAGTAAGTGTGACAGAGAACCGAATCGACGCGTCTCACGCCAAAAATTCACCTAGGAAATCGAGAAATCAAAGAGCGAGTGTGGAGAAGAACCAGAGCAACGTCTCTCACTCCAAAAGCTCACAAAACAAATTGAAACCGCAAGCACAAGCCGCAGCCGCAAGCGAAGTAATCGAAGAAGATAACGAAGCTCACGTAACTCGTGCCAGAACTTCACTCCGAAAATCGGAGCATCAAGCGGCAATCGAGGCGTCGGATAATCACCCCGGGCACACCGCCAGCCTACCTGAAGAGTCGATTGGTTCACGAGGGAGTAAAGAAGGCACTGCTGCTACCAAACCAGCAACAGCTAACGAGAGGAGCCGAAGTAACAGCCACAGTTCCGTCGAAACGTCCAGCGATCGCACACCCCAGCAGCAGGTAAATGTTTGCGTCTATCTGCATTTATTTAAAAAATAATTCGATAAATAATTTACATTGCTTTTACGCGCAAGCGCTCGAAGAAATAATTTAAAGGAAAATACTTGTAAGTATAGAAAACTATTCTCTTTACTTAAAATTATTGGATTTGATTTATAGTAAACAATTTTATTATTTTGGTCTTGTTAGATTAGATAATGTTTAAAAACGTAAAAACGAGGTATGAGAGGATTTCCTCTGATAGTTGTAGATTAAAGACATTTATTTCAATAATTTTGCTTTCAACAGAAATTTTTTTGTATGATTAAATTAATATTTTTTTATCCCTGATTCATCATTATTATTATTATTATTATTATTATTATTATTATTATTATTATTATTATAATAAAATGTGTTTGGCATAAACGTAAAAGATATATTTATTTGCTATATGCTTAAAATGATTATTTTTATTATATTTATTTCACATTTTACTATTCTTTCTCTTACTAAGTATAATTTCCATTAGGAACGTTGTTTTTATGAAACAATATTAGTATTTGATTGCACATGAATTTCTTATTTTACTTCAAATAGTCCTTGTCTGTAAATCCACTTATTTTCATTTCTCTTACTTCAACTTTAATTTCCTTTTCATCCTCAAATATTGTGAAGTACTCAGTAAAGAAAGTGTACTTACAAAAAATTAATGAAAAAACTTTTTCACGTCAGCAAGAGCAAGGAGCACTGTCGGACAGTAGTGCTTTACCGTCGGACGAGTTGTACCACACTCCGAATCCTGCCCAGTCAACGCTGAAGCTGAGTGGCAAGCCCCTGAAGCGTCTCACGCAGTTTTCGTTTCGCGGCTGGGAGCAAGAGTCCATCATCGCACCCCAGCCTGCGCTGGCCACTGCCATGCGCACCAGAACGATCGCCGAGGAGTCCGTCGAGGCCACGCCTCAGCGTCCAGCGGAGACGGTCTCCCGACATCCGCCGGAGGCAGAAGCATCCTCCCGACGTACGTCAAAAGTGTCCCCTCGTCGTTTAGCCGAGGCACCCCTTCGACAATCCGCGAGGGTATCCGCTCGACCGTCAGCGGAAAAGTCGCCGCAGAACGCAGCGGAGGTACCTTCGCGACACTCGGCCGAGGCATCCTCGCGACATTCGGCGAGAGCGACTGCTCAGGATGCGGCAGAGGCATCCCCGCTTCATTCGGCGGGAGCGACTGCTCAGAATGCGGCAGAGGAATCCCCTCGACTTCCTGCCGAGGCGGCGGATGCTCAGGTCGAAGACGTCTACGTCGACGTGATGAACGTCAGTGAGGCCAGCCATGTCAGCGACTACCCGTTGCTCACTAGGCAACTTAACGAGATACCCTACGAAAATGAGAGGACCACCGATAATGAGGAGCCTACACCGTCCGTTAGTGCCAAGTACGTTAATTTTGTGTATCTTAGATTATTTTAATTTTGTTTATAAAGACGGTTTTTCATTTTTCAACTTTCAAAGTTGATATCTTTTTTTATTTATTAGAATAGGACGTGAAACGGATTCCTACGGTATTTTGTAAAGCCAAAGTATAAAAAGTCAAAGTAATAAGGTCTTGTAATCAAAATATTTAAGACCGCATGATTTGACAATAACTCATCTTCTACGAGTAGAAATGTAATCAAAACTGAAAAGAAAATTAGAGAATGCAGTGTTTAATTTCCTTTTTCTTAAATGTTAAAAGTATTTGAACGTGATTATGAACAACTTAAAAACTAAAAAGGAAGGATTATTAATTAAGTTTCAATAATTCTTTTAAATATTGGTTATCAAATAATATCCCTAACTTTGAAACAAAAGAAGAGTTCGAAATTTAAGTTAAAGTAATTTTTCTCTATTTTTCTTTCCATTTTTTATGAAATTAGTGTGATACCGATAGAAGCTGAGTTTTTGAAAAAAAAGTAAATATACAAACTTTTGATCTCATAATCAAAATGAATCATTAAAAAACTGCGGCTTTCTATGGCTTTCTTCATACTTTGACATAAAAAAACCTTCCCCAAAGTTCCGGCGAAATCCGTGACTGAAAGGTCGTATCCTCTCCTAATTAATATTAATAATTTAAAAAATTTACAAGAAATAGCTAATTAAAGTAAACGTATTGTATAAATTTTTCAGCACATGGAAAGCCGGCGAACAAATAGACCAAAACGTCTCGACGATCGACAAATCGGCGTGGGCGGAAGTGCGGAAAAAGACCGACGCGCTGAAAATGTTGATGGAGGCCCAGATGAAGCGCGAGCGGGAACGACGCCTGCAGGAGGAGCGCCAGCGGGAGCAGACGGCCGCGAAACTGAAGCGAATAATGGCCCAGAAAGCGGCGGAGAAGCGCAAGCGGCAAAAGAAACCCGTGGACAAGGCCTTCCTCGTGGACGGCAAGGTGTACAAGCAGCCGAAGCTGCCGCGACCGCAGAAGTGGGCGACCGATCGACTTTACAAGTACTTGTGGAAGTGCATGGAGCCGCGGTATGGATTACGCACGCGCGTCAAGTCCGAGGAGTTCATACTCAAATTGGCGAACTTCGCGAAAATCTTCGAACGGCGCAAGAAGTACGAGAATTACGAGGCCGAGCTCGAGGATCTGCTGCGTATCATGGCCAAACTGAATATCATTACCACCAGGTAGGACCTTCTTCCTTTTATTTCTTAAATAACTTAAATGAAAAGAACTATAGGATTTAAAGTACCTAAAGAAATGAAGTTTTTGAAGAAATAGTTGTTAAGTATGTATAACTAAAAGGTATTTCTGCAGTTGTTTAAAATAAATTTTAAACTTCATACTAATGAGTTAATTGTACTTTAATAGGTATGACTTTTATCGATTCTGCTGGGAGTACATGCCGTACAGCTTTAGAGTAAAAGTACGTCCGATGATGATGCCCGGAAATGTGAGAAACATTCCCTACAATCCAGAGTTGACTAACAAACCAATTCTTTCATCAAAAGATACCTGCAGCTCCGAGAGCGAAAGCGAACCAAATCAAGCCACCAGTCCACCCGACAGTGATAGCGAGTAAAGTTTCTTAGATTTAATGAATTGAAAGCGATTAAATGTTTGATGCAGTATTTTCGAAAGCTATTTAATATTTATTAGAATTGGTAAAGAAAGTTTTTTTTGAAAAAATTAAAAATTATATATTAAAAAAAATAAAAAAAATCTCACGATCTAACAGAGCAACGATTGCCTGTCAAATTTACTCCAGTAATGTAAATACTAAGTGATCTTGTAAATAATGTTAAAGATGAATAAGCTTAATAAGCAATCATTGTTCAATCGTTAAAAACGCTGCATTTGATTGGAATAAACATTGACTTTTACTTATTGCCATCTATTTTTATCTATAAAAAACTAATATTTACTTAAATCATGTAAAAATATTAACTTATTTAAAATCTAAGTAACTATCTGATTAAAAACATCCAGTGGTTATTTTAGTTAGTTTTGTCGTAAAAGAGATTGGGTATTTTTATCTGGATGTTACTTAGGTAGTGATTGTACTGTTAGATCGTAGAAAAATGTTAAAAATTATTTGTATGTTATAACTTGTATTTATCATATTACTTGCACTTGGGTAAGTGTTGAGGTAAAACATGACAATATTCCTTAGAAAAAGGTGCCTTCAATGTGTCATAAGTATTGTAAGCAAAAATACACAGTATTTTTTTATGTATTTTTTATACCTAAGGCAAGATTGATCAATTTACCGCAAGGTGCTAATTTATTGTTGTTCATTCAAAATTTTCATGATTATATGATGGATTTATTAGTAACAAAGCAATAGAATGACAAAGAAATAAATTAGACGCACAATCATCATATCATCCAACATTTACAGTAAAAAAATGTTAGAGTTACTGTTTATCAGGTGCATAAGATTTTTTCTTTAACTGTAAGAGTAATTGTAAACAATGAAAATGTTATTAATATTTTTTGAATCTCACGATTTAAATACTTAATTGTTTTACATACATTTATATATTGTTACGTTCATTTGACCACATTTAAATTGGTAATAAAAGTTTGAAACTATTTAAATTTGTACATTTTCATGAAAACCTAATGTAAAATATTTTTAAAAATTCCACAACTTTTGTATTTGTTTTTATATATCTGTTGAAGTGAAATAATTCGCCAAAACTTATGTACGATATGATGCTATCGAATTCGAAAGACTTCATCGATTATAAAAGACATTATCTTGTTTTCGTCCGGATTTCCAGATAACGCCTTCCTGTATTTGGAAGCGGCGAACAAATTTGTTAATTTTCAATCAAAACAAAATTTATAACGCGTTTAGAGAATGTGAAAAAATGTTTCTAAGACGGCAACATTTTTTTAATTTGTAACGGAAATGATTGTTATTTAAATTTTGTACGTACTAATGTGTTTTCCGCGATCATACTTAAAATATGCATAAATACTGCAGTTGCATGATTCAATGCGATAGCAAAATAAAAATTATAACTTTTTTCTCTGTACAATCTCCGCTTGATCTGAAATCGAATCGGCAATAATTAAATTCAAGGTAAGACACATTTGCATTTTCGAGGTGGAGCACATGTAATATATCATTTCAACAAAAAACTTATTTTAACGTAGAAATTAAAACACATTGTCACGAAGTGCCAGTTGTCTACCGATCTCTAAGCGAAGACACGAGGGAACGCCCAAATACGCTGTAACACTCTTTGCAACGCCTCGCATTCGTTTCCGTGCGTAAGAACACTCAATCATCAGTGCATCAACAATCTGTGCTTCTGTGCTTCAATAATTTGTGTATAAAGACGACCGTTCGATCAGGAATTTTTACCAAATTTTGGGTAATGATTTGCTATGTCAAATATAAAGAAAGCCAAAAGAACTGTAAAGCCGATTATTCAAAATTTTCGAAGTCTTAAGGTTCTAAAGATTTGCTATACTATGCTCAAAAGTTCGACAAAGATAACTTAATATTCGTATAAAAATGACATTTTCTAGATAAAGAGTAATCGAACACAATGTGTGAATAGCGAATTTAAAAGACTTGCCGAGTACTTTCGTACTGAAGAAAGTATGTATCTGTAAAATTTCAAATTTTTCATTTTAAGTTTGGCTTTTTTCGAGTTTTTACACAGATTTTTAAAGTATCAGCAAGCTTTAATTTGCTTTTTTTGTAAGGCAAGTATTTTAAACGAATATTCTTCCACAATATTTTCAATACCGAATATGAATAAGTAAATGAATTAAAAAAAAGTCGAAAATTATAACTTACTATAATGAATTGCTTGTCAATTTGCAATTATCACTATGAAGTGCTGTAATTACAGCGCATTGAGCTATTTTTTCCTGCTTTGTACTGCATAATGATTCAGATGTCCAGTCTATGTAAACTTAAATAACAGTAAATTACATAATGGTAAATTTGTAAATTTTATTCCAAACTTTCTTCCAGGGTATATAAATCAGTGTAATTCAATTAAATTGAAAACAAGCTGAGCATTTTTATGAAGTTTAGTTTACCCTTATATTAGAAGAAAATATTCCAATTTTTAATCTGACATTTTTCTCCATATGGGTTTTACAAAACCTAGATAATAACATTAAATAACAAAATGCGCAAGTGTAGTAAGAAAAATAATTTTAAGAATCAACAATTCAAAAAAGAGTACACTTTTGAGGGCTGGACCTTAAAATTTTGGCTTTCTTTATATCATATTTTAGCATAAGACATTCGCATAATTATGATAACAATTTGAGTTATTCATTAACATTTTTTTCACACATCAGTATTGTTAATTATTAGAGAACCTCGCTTGTTGATAGATCGCTGTCTAGACTTTTAAAAAATGGATTCGAACGCTTACAAGAAAGTCATTGAAAAAACAATCAAGGATTGTGACGATGACGCCGTCAAGGATGGGAGATCCTCTACAATCAATCACACTTTGGTTTTCTTTGTTAATGGAAAAGAAGTAAGTACACATCGGTGTACTAAAATTGATAGTTTTATTTAAATTGCGTCTTATATTAAAATACATAAAAAAAAACAAACACTATATGTAAATAAAATGACAAGTTGTTCACTAATTCGAATAAGTGAATAATTACTTATTAATCAGGAAGAGTTTAATTTTACTATTTACCACTAATATTCACTTATTATTCACTAATATTCATTTATTCTGCAGTAATATTTACTTATTCGCATTAGTGAATGACTTGGCACTTATTCATACTCAGAGACGAAGATTGGCAATTCAAATTTTCTGATGATTTACTTATGCTACCGGATTAGCTGAAAGACAAGAAAATTATAAGATCCTCGTTTTTAACGCACTTATTTAAATATTGCGCGTCATCGTCGATGCGCCGTAATTAAAATGAGTCTAATTACTTCTTTATTGAACCGTTAGATTAGGGACAGCAACGTGGAGCCGGAATGGACCTTACTGTACTACCTTCGGAATAAACGTATCCTTTTCGTACCTAGAAAAAAAATTAATTCATTAAATTATTTAATTATTAAATTTTTCATGCGAAAAATGTAATTTTCCTTAAACTATTTAATAAAACGTACAGTTCGTCTCGTTGGAACGAAACTTGGCTGTGCAGAAGGAGGCTGCGGAGCTTGCACCGTTATGATATCGAGATATGATCACCAGGAAAACAAAATCATGTATCCTTTTTCATGAATGAATTTTTTTCACGCCAGAAAAAAAAATTTCCTCGTGTGTTTAGCGATTTTTTCTCGCGTAAGAAAAATTTTCCTCGTGATTTATGTTTATTATTTTAGACAATTTTAAAATTTTTCTCTTCATTGTTAAGAATTGGAAAATTATTGAATTTAATGTGATTCTTGTGTTTATTTTTTAAAGCGATAACAAAAAAAAGTTAAGTTTACAATACAATGCACAATGGGCCTGGAAGGTTTGAAAAGAACTGATAAGATAAAGCTACGAACAATCTTAAATCTCATCGAGTTCATCGAATAATTTAGTGTCTTCTGTTTAAACAAACTCGTCGAAAAATGTAAAAACCGATAAAACCGCAATTTTTTCCCTTAACGAACAATGCAGTCACGTAGCTGTAAACGCATGCCTGACGCCCGTGTGCGCAATGCACGGCATGGCAGTGACCACCGTCGAGGGCATAGGAAGTACCCGGACAAAGCTCCACCCCGTCCAGGAGCGAATAGCCAAAGCCCACGGGTCGCAGTGTGGCTTTTGCACCCCGGGTATCGTCATGTCGATGTATGCCTTGCTGAGGACAAAGCCGTTGCCGACGATGGAGGATATAGAAGTTGCCTTTCAAGGTAATAAAAGATTTACTGAGATACAACAAATTTGCGATCAGAATTCAGAAATCATTTTTACAGCTTCTCAATTGTTACTTATTATTCTGTGCAGGGAACCTATGCAGGTGCACGGGGTACCGACCCATCATCGAAGGTTTTAAAACGTTCACGGAGGAATGGGAGAGATCGCGATTGTCGGCGAGCGACGGGGAGGAAAGGAAGTGCGCGATGGGAGAGGCCTGCTGCAAGCGGGTCTTTACGTCGGAGCCGACGGAGATTTTTAGCGCGAGTGATTTTTCACCCTATGATCCTTCTCAAGAATTGATATTTCCTCCGAAATTGCAAGTAAGAATACTTACCTTGTAAAAAAATAACGATAAACTGGCCATTTTAAGGGTTGCTTTTTGTACAAGGTATTATATTAATTTATAGCGACAAATACCCAATCCCAATTTTTTACCACGACATTGTGTTTGCAGCTTTCGACGGAGCTAGATGAACAGGATCTGATTATAAAAGGAAAAACAGTAACCTGGTTCAGACCAGTTACATTGAAAAAATTGCTAGCTTTGAAGCAACAATATTCCAAAGCAAAAATAATCGTTGGAAATACTGAAGTTGGTAAGGAATATATTTTATCTAGAGATACGTTTCCTTGTATAGATCTTATACTTTAGTGATTAAATTAAATAAAACTTATAAAATGTTTGTAGGTATTGAAGTTAAATTTAAAAACTTCATATATCCAATTCTCATTCAGCCAGCGAAGATAAAGGAACTGCACGATGTAACGGAATTACCCGACGGAATGAGAATAGGTGCTAGTGTAACGCTGGTGGAACTAGAGGATGTATTGCGTCAGCAAATAAGAACAAAACCAGGTAAAAATTCAATCGAATTGTCAATTTTAGCTTACCATTAATTAATGAAAACACCTGAAATGTAAATCATTGCAGAAGAAAAAACGAGAATTTTCAACACTATAGTTAAGATGCTTAATTGGTTTGCCGGTAAACAAATTCGGAATGTTGCCGTGAGTATTTTTGGACCTGTCAAATTGTATTAAATTTCAAGTACATCGAGCAATAAATTTCATTTAGGCAATCGGTGGCAACATTATGACCGGCAGTCCTATTTCCGACATGAATCCAATAATGATGGCGGCTGGAATAAAACTAAACGTGTGCAGTCTTGAAAGAGGATTCAGATCGATCACGATGGATCACACATTTTTCGTTGGTTACCGCCGCAACGTCATTGCGACTGACGAAGTATTGCTGTCCCTCGAGATACCTTATTCCACACCAGTAAATTTCAAACTATTTAATTTTTACGATGGAAATATGCGTACACATTTATAACACAGGTGTATTTTTTTAGAATCAGTACTTTGTGGCTTACAAACAAGCTAAAAGGAGAGACGATGACATTGCCATCGTCAATCTTGCGATGAACGTATTCTTTGAACCAGGAACGTGTATTGTAGCAAAGGCTTTTATGGCCTTTGGGGGTATGGCACCGACCGCAATTTTAGCCAGAGAAACTTGCAATTCCATCGTAGGAAAGTAAGATCGCAAGATAATTCATATTAAAGTCGCGGAATTTTGTTGAAAATTAAGGTTTAAAATAAATGTGTATTTTAGAAAATGGAATGAACAACTAGTAGAAACCGCCACGGATGCTTTGGTTAAAGAATTGCCACTGTCGGACGATGCCCCTGGGGGTATGGTTTTATATCGACGTACTCTTACCTTAAGGTAATATTAGATTTTCAAATATTTTGTAGGCAAAGAGCAATTTTAAACTACAATACCAATATTAATGAAATTTCGCGTAGTTTGTTCTTCAAAGGCTTCGTGAACATTACAAAACAACTTCAGAAGCACGTATTCGACGTGAAACCTCTACCTAAGGAGCTCGAAACCGCAGGTGAAGGATTTCATTTCCAACCCCTTCGCAGTTCTCAATATTTTCAAGTCGTAAGTATTAACAATTTAATTTTATCAACAGTCATTACAAAAATAAATTAAATAAATAATCATCGCTGCAGGTTCCGAAGGATCAAATTTCTACAGATTTAATCGGCCGTCCTATAGTCCACATCAACGCGCTCAAGCAGGCAACGGGCGAAGCGATCTACTGCGATGATATTCCCCACATCGCAGGCGAATTGTATTTGGGTTTCGTTCTTTCAACAAAATCCCATGCTAAGATCCTTAGTGTCGATCCTTCGCAAGCTCTGGCTATGGAAGGAGTTGAAGCATACGTCGATGGAAATGATATTCCGGAGCATTGTAGATTCGTAGGTTCTCACTCGGTTTATGACGAAGAAGTATTCGTTTCTAAAAAGGTAATTCACATTCATCAGAAATTATAGTTTCATGCGAATTTTTAAAATTTACTTTCATTTTAAAACATTAGGTCACAAGTCAAGGCCAGTCAATCGGAGCAATCGTAGCGGTAGATCAAATAACCGCGCAAAAAGCTGCTAAGTTAGTGAAAATCGAATACGAGGAACTTGAGCCAGTTATCATAACAATCGAGGTTTGTACGACATTCTATTAATGTTTTATGGATCGTCAAGTAAAATAAAAACGAATTGAAATTTTTAGGACGCAATAAAAGCAAAATCTTACTACAATGAAAATCCAAAAGTGATATGCAACGGAAATGTCGACTTAGCATTTACGAAGTGTGACCACGTGATAGAGGGAGAGGTGAGAATGGCCGGCCAGGAACACTTCTACCTAGAAACTCAGTGTGCGTTGGCCAATTTCCGAGAAGAGGGCGAGTTGGAGCTATTTTCCGCGTCGCAAAATCCTACGGGACTCCAGAGATTAGCCGCGCGCGTTTTGGATCTTCCCATGAATCGGGTGAACGTCAGAGTGAAGCGTCTGGGCGGTGGTTTCGGTGGAAAAGAATCCCGAGAAGCCCTTGTAGCTCTACCCGTTTCTGTAGCTGCTTACAAGTAACTTCATAAGTTTAATCCAACTGGATAATTGTTCATTGTTACTTTTATTCTCTTTGTCGCTAACAGAACTTTGTTTTAGGTTGCGAAAGCCAGTGAGATGCATGTTAGATCGTAATGAAGATATGATGATGTCTGGAACCAGGCATCCTTACCTGATTAAATACAAGATTGGTTTCAACAGCGACGGTGTTATCAAGGCAGTGGAGGCGAATCTTTACAGCAATGCTGGTTATTCTCTGGATCTTTCCACTCAAGTTAGTGTGACACGAATCATTTATACAGAAAACACTGCCTGTTACAGTGTGTATATCGCATGTTCCCAATAAATAATTTGATTTTCTTCAAAGGTTCTCGAAGCCTCGATGTTTAACGTCGTGGCTGCGTACAGAGTACCAGTCGTGAAAGTGTCTGGTTACATGTGCAAAACCAACCTACCGTCAAACACGGCTTTCCGTGGCTTTGGAAGTCCACAAGGTATGTTCTGTGGTGAAAATATGATTCGACACGTAGCAGAGTATCTTGAGCGCGACCCTATAGAGGTATAATTCAAGTCATACTCTTGTGCAAAAATAGCTTTAATAATTTTTTTAGACACACTTGTGTATGTAATAATTTATATTGTTTTAGATCATTGAAAAGAATTTATATCGAGACGGGGATACTACTTTCTACAAACAACCCATTACCCAATGCACGCTGAGACGATGCTGGGATGAGTGCATGGTATCTGCAAACTATAAGGAACGTTTCGCAAAAATACATCAGTTTAATAAGTAACTAATTTTTTTAATTATTTACTTTTTATGCTTTTAAACAAATTAATTTAACACACGTTTCACTCTGATGTTTCAGAGAGCATAGGTACAAGAAACGAGGAATAAGCATCGTTCCCCTTATGTTCGGTATCGGCTATGAAATAGCATTCCTTAATCAAGGTGGAGCACTTGTTCACGTTTACACCGATGGTTCTGTTCTTTTAAATCATGGTGGAGTTGAAATGGGTCAAGGATTGTACACCAAAATGGTTCAGGTAAATAATCAATCTGAAATACTTTCTATTTTTTTCTCAAAATGCATATACATCAGTATTGTTGTTTATTTTTAGGTAGCAAGTAGGGCTCTAAAAGTAAAACCCGAGAAAATTTATACTGCTGAAACATCAGTTGACAAAGTTCCTAATACATTAGCAACAGTTGCCAGTCTTGGTTCCGATTTGAACGGAATGGCTGTTTTGGTAAATATTAATTTCAATTATATGACTGGTCTTGTAAAAGCAGTGAGATACAGCTCAAAATAAATTGAATATCAATGAATTTCTAGGATGCTTGTAACAAAATTATGCAACGGATTAAATACATCATGGATGCAAATCCAGAAGGTACTTGGGAAGATTGGGCTAAACAGGCGTACTTGGAGAGAGTTAGTCTTTCGGCAACTGGCTATTATCGTACTCCCGATATTGGGTACGACTTTGAAACGAATACGGGTAGAAGATACAATTACTACACTTACGGTACTGCCTGTACGGAAGTGGAAATCGATTGCCTCACTGGAGATCACGAAGTAAACAAATATTAATTCGGTTAGGCGAAGACAACAATTTTTTAAAGAAAAATACTTTTTTCTTATAAATATTTTTTTCTTGTAAGGTATTGAAGACCGATATTGTTATGGATCTTGGAGAAAGCTTAAATCCAGCTATCGATATTGGTCAAGTTGAAGGTGGATTCATGCAGGGATATGGATTGTTCACTTTAGAAGAAATGGTATATTCACCAACTGGTGTAATTTACAGCCGCGGTCCAGGCGTTTATAAAATACCTAGTTTCGCGAATATACCTCGTGAATTCAACGTCTCATTACTAAAAGGTTCATCCAATCCACGTGCAGTGTTTTCTTCAAAGGTAATCGAATTTTTTATTATACATATTTTTGAGTAAAAATAACAATTTACATTTTTTATGTTATTTATAAAGTTGTACGGTAAATACTGTATTCATTTAAAAACCTGTTGCTTGTGCCTAAATTGTTTATCTTTGCAGGCTGTAGGGGAACCCCCTCTTTTGTTAGCATCCTCAGTATTTTTTGCCATCAAAGAGGCTGTTAAGGCTGCAAGAAAAGATATGGGTATTAATGGATTCTTCAGATTCGATTCACCTGCCACCGCAGCTCGTATTCGTATGGCCTGCGTTGATCATTTGACTAAGAAGGTAAACATGCAAAATGAACTTTCCGAAATTATACTCCGTACCTTTATAGCTATTCTCTAGATCACAAAGTCTTGTGTACTTTGTGATCTCGAGGACGCGGTAAAGAAGTTTAACTGATCAACGATCAAGTGGACTATATCCAAATGAAGTTTAATCGCAGTCATACAAAAAAGTCACACCTCTCGGTGATTATTTACCCTCCTCTCAATGAATTAATTTGATAGTTCTTTTTTTTTCGTTTGTTTTTCCTTGTTATGTAATTTATTAAACATTTTCAGATTGGCGATGGCGATGGCAAAAAAGCCTGGAATATTATTCCTTAGTTTCAGGAAATCTCGATCAAAAAAGTTAATGAAACGATTTTTTAAGCTTACCTTGCAGGTAATGACACAACCCTGTACAGATTAATAACATGCTTATACTGAATTCATGATCGATGTGTTAATGTTGCCAGGTGCATGCAATTATTATGTTCCTGATTGGTATCCAGAAAATTATTTTGATACCCATGCGTTAAAAGTTGAAGAATCACTGCTTGCACACAAATTGAACTGCGATATAAAGTGATGGCTGCCTAAGTTTTCTTTGATGATTGGTAAAACCATTGCAATGCTGCCAGAATATTTTTCGTACATTTTCAGCAAATAATGCTAATCTAGAGATCGATAATATAACAATATTAACATTCAGCGCAAGATTCATTATTTCAGCTTATACATTGTAAGCAAGGCGTGGTCGACATTTACTTAAAAGACACTCAGATTGAATTAAAATGTAATTGATAGACGCTTAAGTAAGAAATTATTTCAATGATAATTATAATAATCTATTATTATTATAATCTTTGTATGCCCTGCCCAAATGTCAATAGTAAGAGTATCGCAACAGGTTTTATTCGTACAATTTGATCTTCTGAAGAATAAAATGTCGACCAAAATATCAAAGATTTAATTCTCTTGTACAGTGTGACGGGAAACTTTGTGATAAGTATAACATTTTCTACAATTAAACCACGCACAGATGGATCAAAAACAATTTGTCTTCAGAGCACTTTTGTACTCCATTATGTATAAAGTCTACTAAAGTTATAAATTAAAGAAATATACTAATTTAAAAGAATTGTTAAAAACAATTTTATTGTTGCATTAACGATTTTTCATTATACTCGCTATCAACTTTCTGCGAAATTTAACGATGTTATACTTCGCTTACCGTATTATATGTGTTAATAGGGTGAACTATAAATCACTTAATAATTTTATCGAATATTTGATCTAACGTGTCTTTGCCGCGTTACCAATCCCCTTAATAAATAATGATAAGTAGATTAATTGTTAGCTATCGTTTGACAAACGATAGACCTATGGTAATAAAAATACATTGCTCCTTGGAATGAGGGAAGGGACAAAAAGAGGCTGAGCCGATATCGCATGATTCAGTACTGCACTTCCTTGTGAGCTCCTAGCTGGCCTTGAGACAAAATTAATTCATTGCCGCGGTACGCCGCTTATCAGTACGCGCGAAATGCATGTATGTTCAATATATGGTAAATAGGGAAGTCAATAAATAAATAAAACGTCCTTGAACGCTAGAGATTAAATCTGTAAAATTGCCGATGATATGTATGCGTCTCAGATCACAGATAAACTCTGCGGTGATCGACAATCCCTTGTTAGTTATACATTTCATTAATCTCAAAACAATTTTGTATCGTAATAAAGAAGATTGTTTCGTCAGATATTTTATTGTATTAGAGAGGTCGCAAGTAAATTGCATTTCAAGACCAAAAGAAGGCAAAGAACTAATCGAAATTCTATATTCTTACAACTGTTCCACTCGTATAGAGATTAAATTCCAGACATTTTCTTTAAATTAGGCGTTATTAAAATCAACATTTTGAAAGAAATAAATAATGCAGTAGTTGAATCTTAACATTTTTTATTTATACTTTATATACTGGTAAAAAATCGGGACCAATATAGAACTGTACCCCGATTTTTCAATTCGAGACATTAACGCTACTTATACATTCGCGTAATTTATTCAACAAAATGTAATCCTACGTAATCTTAAAAATATACACACCCTCAAAATGTAGAAGAGTGATTTTTTAAAGTTCTGCCTCTTCTACATTATCAGCGTTACACGGCAGGTATTCACAGGACAGATAGAAAATGAGCAGCTCCTTGTAGCTCTCGGGGACGATGGTCTGGATGAGTTTGGCGTTGGGCTGGCGGTCGGTGAGGCCCAGGTAGTCGATGAGGACGGAGCCCCTGGCCCGGCCGTCCGTCACGGGCTCGACGTTCGAGACGACCGAGGCGGTGACGATGCTCGGCTTCAGCATTATCGCCACGGTCATGCTGTCCGCGGACACGTAGTTCGGCTCGTTCGAAGTCAGCCCGATCGCCTCCACCTTGTTCAGGAAGTCGATGAAGGGGGACTTGTAGCTCGCCAGCGTTTGCTGTCGCCACTCCTGGAATAATGTCGAAACGATTTGTTGATAAAGTTTTTTTCTTTTTATTGGCGGGAATAAGCTTTTTGAGAAATAATTGAGACCTTGCGTGAACAATTCTATTGTATCCGTCAGATAGGATGTCGGAAAATAATCGACACGTATTTTTTCTTTTTTTTTCAAATTAATGTTTATGCAAGGTCCCAATTGTTTGCCGGGTATCAGTGATTCAAAGCTAACTTTTGTCGGTTTAAATCAAGTATTTTTTTAACAAAGCTTTCTATGTTAGACGAAGATTATAGATACAAATTTAATAAAAAAAATGGACTGAGTCGAAAAAGGTGCTTATATTCATTTTTTTATTTAAATTAAAAATGAATAAGCACCTTTTTCGACTTTTTGAACGTTCAGAGATGTAAAACTCAGAAAAGATCAAGCAAAAACTATTAATATAAGCTATATTTTAAATATGAGTTCATTAATATGTATTTAACCATTACTTAAAATATTAATATATTATATTTTATTTTTCAGTCGAGAAAACAAGTATACGCATCACATATTATAGTACACTACTTCGTAATACGAACTCAATAGCTCAAGTCTCAGAAAAATGAATTAAAGGACGAGAAATTAATTGACCACCCTACCTTTGATATGTTCGCTTTAAATCCCGTATCCCAAGGGAACAGTGTGAGCTGCGACGGCTTCGTCGAGCTGAGAAGGATGTAGTTGGCTTCGGGATCGGCGGCGAAGTTGAACTCCACATTGGGCCTGAGGTTGCCTACGGCGTTTATGCTCGAGCCCATCACCCAAAAGTGTTTCACGCGACTCGTGAACTTCGGATCCAGCGACGCGGCCAGAGCCACGTTCGTCGTCGGTCCGAGTACAATAATACTTACGTCTTCGAAAAAGAAAGAAAGGTATATTAATTTTTATTGCTTTATGTTTATCAGAAATCATTTTATCAAAATTATACAAAACTTTTTTAAAAGATTTATATTTGATAGAAATAATTACAGTATTATGCATGTAGGGAGGTAATACTACATTATGTCACAAGGGAGGAAAGTGTAGTATTATTCCTCGAGGAAGAACAATGTACTTTTCTCCCATGTGACATTCGGTATTTTGCTCTATAATAGACACTTTCAGTTTCCAAAACCGGGAATAGATTGAGTTATTATTCTCAAGGGAAATAAAGAAATCTTTATTCCCTTGGGAATAATAATAATTCAATTTGTGCTCTCTTTTGAGGGAAAGAAAGTGGCTTTTACAAGGGGTTGGGAGTAAAATAGTATAAGCATCAGTCTAAATCTTTTATCAGCATAATTAGCCCAAAAAATCGAACTTTACCTTCATACTTTTTGGTTAATTCAACGAGCACTGTGGATGCCGGAACAGATTTATTTACAGTGCCGAGAAGTTTGTGCGGGAAATCAAAATCTCCGAAGCCATCTTTACCGTAAAAGTAGGTGTCCGGAAAAATTTCTTTGAAAGGCTGTAAAGCACCTCCATAAACTGGCACCTAAAAAAGAAATTTTTAAATATTCGTTTCTGATTTTTAATAAATTTTTCAATAATTATTATTTCATTTTTCCGCAAAAAATGGAAATTAAAAAATAACTTTTTTAACATTTTTTTCTATTACATTAAATAAAATAATAACGAATAAAAACGAAAATATTTAAATTAATGACAGCAATTTCGACAAAGTATTCTATTAGTATACGAATAAAAGATACAATTTACTAACGTCACTTCTATTGGCAATCGTCAAAATTTTTAATACGTTGGTCTCCACATGCTCTTCTTTGGTATTTCCATAGGAACAAGTAATTGCAATCAGTTCGTGCGGAAACCCATTTACTTTTTGCGATTCCGCTCTTAGGAAGAGAAGAATTGCAATTGCATCATCTCCTCCCGCGTCTGTGTCTATAATTATTCTATCGGCGTCGCACATGCTGTCAATTATAATTTATTATGTAAGTATTTGCGATAACTATTTTCTGTTAATTTCGTTTACAGCATTTTTTAATTGAGTATTTAATATTTTTAGAAAATAATCATTTTACCTTAACAGAATGGTTATCCAAAGAAGAAGAAATTTATGCACAAGCCGTGTGTACATTTTTGTCGGCGTTGTTGCTATCTCAGTTGAATCTTTAAGTGTTTCAATTATTTTCTGTAAAATTTTAATTTTTTTTTTAATTATCGAAATGTATGATTGTAATTCGATAATCTCTAATTATACTCTCGATATTTTCTGATCAAGTATATTTACACTGAGAAAAATAGAATATAAAAATTACGATTTTTCTATTAAAAGGACGACCTACTCGACCTAGTAAGTAATTTTTACTAAAATAATAGCAAATTTTACTAAATTTTTGTAATTTTTACACAAGATTTAGTAAAATTTGCTAT
>UXGC01001113.1:0-34644 GCA_900480045.1 Eurytoma adleriae
TACAAGAAACTGATGGACTTAAAAATCATCCAGACACTGTGGATGATTTATTTAGATTATGCACCAGGTAAAATATTGAAAGATTTAGTTGACAAAAATGATTTATAAATATTTTCTTGCTTTATTTTTAACAAATCATTAATTGTATTTTCAGATTTTTACAAACGTCCCCTGTACCATTCTTACATTCTGCAATGATAAGTAGCATAGTGGATTGTGCCATAATGGCTTGCAGCTTAGATCATAGGGATGCTAATGCCTCTGTCATGAAATTCTTTATTGATCTCATTCAAAATGGTCGTAATTCAGAGGTAAGCATATCATATTTTAACATTCTTGTATTGAAATTGTTCAGCTTAATATTAATTTGTATGTTTATTTTCCCCAGAATCGATCGGACTTCACAATCAGACGACAATTAGTGCAAGAAATTTTACGCGAAAAAGGACAATTATTAGTATACAGACTAATTTATGCTTCTGTATTTGTGTTATCTTCATACATGGTGTCAGACGTTGCAGATATCATGACTGAATTAATGTTGACTAGCAGAGAGGTACGTTACGAAATTTCGTATTTTAATGATTTGTCTTTAAAACGCATAAAAACGATAAACTAATTTATAATTCAATTTTTTAGCTTACATCAGTGTGGTTGGAACAAGCATTAAAGGAAATGCCTACTCAGAATGCGGGAGGATCTATAACTGCTACTCCAGAGCAACTTCATGAATTTCACAGAATGCTTACAAGGTAAGTAATAATGAAATTTTAAGCAATTTTTGAAGATTTTAACTTTTCTAAATTGTGTACTAATCTACAAATAACATTTTCAGCGCCGAAAGTCCAAAAACAGTTCTGCAAGCACTTCGGGATTTCACTCGTTTGTACCGCTGAATAATAAGTAATAAATTTGACGGTCTTGATGGATCTACTAATTGATGAGAAAAGTACGAAGTTTTTCAAGAAGAAAAACTTAAAAAACAAAGGGAGATTATGACGAAATGACGTACAAAATAGAACTATATTATGCGGCCGAAAAATAGCCACAAAAATGTATAAAACATGAAATTTTTCGTTTTAATATCAAGGAAAAATTATTTCTTGTCTTTTAGATGGCTCTGCAATAATTTTTATACATGTTTTGAATTACTAAAAGTGGCAAGTTTATATTGTATGGTGATTACGAGATCTGCGTATGTATTATACTAATGTAAAAAGATTGCAAACGATAGTTTGTCTGTGTATATTGAATCCTGTGATGCCTGGCAAAGTATATCAGGTAGATATACAACTGCCACGTTAGGACAATTAATTAATTATGTATTTGTACTACCGAATTTCTTTAATTGATCATAATCAGTGACAAATCAATTTTTATAAGTATTTACATAAGGCATAACATGTTCATTCGAAACATATTTCAAATACTCGCTCATTATTAAAAAAATGTAGCGTGTGCATGTAAATATAAAAGAAAGCATTTTCATTTTTAATATATGATCTACGAAGCAAGAATGCTTTGATATTTTCTATTTTATCTTATAAACAACTGATGTGATCACACAAAATCCTCATACTTTAACAAATATTACTATTTAATTTAGTAATGAGAAATGTTGCAAATGATTCTGAAAGCAATTCTATGAGAAATTGATAAAATCGAGTTTTAATCATATATGTTAAATGATTAAAATTAATTTTATGGCATTTATGAGAAAAAAAATAATTTCGTGTAAATTTTACATATAAATGTACAGAATATGAACAAATTGAATAAAATACTGTTGTATTTTGTATAATTGACTTATGACAGTAAATTTGAAGAATAAATTTTTTTTATTTAAATCTTTTATTTCTTATTGCATTGATCAATACGGAATTACACTTCAAATATGTGATATTTCTAATTTGAAATAAATAATAAAAATGAAAACTGAGACACAATAATAAATTCATTTGAAAAACGACGCTGTTATGTTATAAAACAAATAAGTTAGTTTGTAATATAAATAATTAAAAGAAGACTGAAGTAGCAAGTGTTGCATATATTTTATACAAGCGTATAAAATTATATTGATTTATTTATGTAAATTAAATTGCTCGATTTGTGATGTTCGTCGCGTATGGCACAAAATAAATAATTTCATTTTAAGTAAAAAAATTACGAGTAAATTCATTTAATTAAACATTACGAATAATTTTATGATTAGCAGTATTTTAGAAAATCAAAAACAAATTAATGATTTACTTTATTTCAAGGTTTCTTTAAAGATATAAAATTTAAGTTAAATATACATATTTAATTGCCAATTTTTTAAAGTTTTCATTAAAAGTTTCTTAAACTTAATATTTCATTAAAGATCGGAAAAACATTAAAAAAGGGATCGATTAAAGCCTTTCAGTTGCATACTTTACAGAAGCATTTCTATTGCGCGCGTGACGATTTGTTATCGAGCGTCGAAAAAGAGCTGGTTGCGCAACGAATCGCTCAAGTGAACCGCACGCGTGTACACGTACGTCAAGCTCCTCTCCTTTTGCGCCAACATCTCATTTCTCCACCGCCTTACTTTTCCCTCCTCCTCCCGCAACATTTGCGCATTAGCCATTAGGCGCAACTATCCCCCTTGGCGAATCATCGCCGCCCGAACCGAACGTACGTGCACATCCGCAGACACCTTTTTTCCTCGTGCGAAAAGCCCCCGTTTCCGTCGCGAGTCCTTTATTTTCCTCGCCTCTCGGTTTTTTGCCAAGTAGTACCTACCGGCAAGAAGGTGGTGGGGGGAGGGGGAAGCGATGGCGCGACGGGCGGGGGCCGGCGAGAAAATAGACGAGGAGGCAGCCGCCTAATGAGCGAGCCGGGCCGCGCCGAGGCCGTGGAAGGAAGAAAAGGGGGAAGATCTCGACGGCGGACGGTGCAGCTTTCGCAAGGTGAGCCGGAAGTGTTATGAAAGGAGAGTGTGCCGAACGAACGCCGGTGGAATGTACACTCGGGGGAGTGGCAGGTGTGTCGCCGGCTCTTTTTCGAGGTTAGGCACTGGAGTCCGGCTACATCACGTCCATCCCGGAGGCGGCGCACGGGCTCTGCGGATTTTTCGACACGATGACGCACGCCTTTGCAGGTTCGTACCCGTTACAGCATTTAATGCGTGGGTTCATTAACATTTATTAATGCAATTACGTGCGGGATTGACAAAAATTCGCTGACATTTTCTTGCGTTTTGTAACTTCTTCTTGTGCGAACAGTTTATTGGCATGTCATGGCAGCTTTTTGTAGTTACATGTTGAACTTTGATAAGTATTCGAGATCTGGTGTATAAATACGGTTTTTTTTACGGAGTTATAATTAAATCGATCGATTGGTTTTCGTTAGTCAGATGTAGATTTAATTTTTGTATTAGTAATGGTGACATTATTGGAAAAAGCTTCAAATAATATGCGGTAAACGTTATTCTTATCTTAATTCTTATTAATTTATCCTAAATCTATACTTTTTGAACAAGGTGAGTGCTTATTTTAGAAAATTACTTATATGAAAGAATTATATAATATTGTCAAATGCTCTATATCGTAATTTTATCTGAAAATCTGTCATCATTTCATAAATTCATTATTGAGCAAAGATCTAGTTATCTATATAGTTATAGTAAGGTAAGCAGTTTTATTCAATTGACACCATATGCACCAATATTTATCAGACAGTAAAATTCTCATTCTGGAATACAATTCACGTAATTACTTTATAATTCGCATGGATTATAAATTATTTTTCATTTCATTCTTTGTTTTATATTAATATTTTAATTCTTGTAACACGGTGATAAAAGAAATTCGATATCGATTGATTACATAAAACATGGTTTTCAATTTCGGGACCTAAATTAGCGTTTGCGTTAGCGAATTAATCAAGCCATTTACTTTTATACATAATCCCATTGTATTTTACCGAAATATTAAATAGCTGTAAATTTATGAAACCTCAGTAAATATCCATTTTACGTAATTAAAGCGGATCGAATCGAATTTGTAAATTGAATGAGTAATTGCCTGAATTACATTAATTAATTGAAATATTTATTTTTTATTACTTTAATGGTGATTTAAAATGATTGAAAATGCACTTTGGTAACTTTATGGTCCCATATTACGGGACTAAAAATCAACTCCTGAAAATAATGTTTTTCATTAATTTAGTACAATTTTCAATTATTTAAAAGCTATATATTTGTAGTAAACATTTTATGAATCATTACTTCTTGAGGAAATATTTAATTTTTGTTTCTGAATCATTTACGATTGAGCAATGTGTAAATTGTTTCCTTTCTCATTAAATTATTCATTTCCCTCGTCATTTCCTGATATAATAATTACTTAAATATGGTCGGCTACAACATTATTAATTTGTTGATATTTTACTTTAGTAAATTTAGTAAAAAATATAAAAGTACTGCTTTCACCACAGGCTTCTATTTCTGTCTTGTTCAACGTGTCTGTATCTACTTAAGGAGTAACATCGTCTCATTGCAATTCATTTTCATCATTCTTTTTAATTTCAAAAATCGCAAAACCGAAAATTCTTCAAACATATTACCCTTTTTAGTCTTTAGAAGCTGAAAAAAAAAGCTGGAAAGAAGCCAGCGTTTATCGGCCAATCGAAACCCGAGCGAGTCCAACCGAGAAGCCCGGCGTACCTGCAAAACTGCAGCTCTCGGAAATCTAAACGGCCCTCTCCCGGAGCCATACAGCCGCATTCTCGCCTTTCCGGCCGAGCCCTTGATACCCCGAGACAAAAGCGCGCGCTCGGCCTCCCGATGACTAACAGGATTAACCCCATCCCGCGGCCGATGTATAATTAGTTTTAACCCCTTTTTTCACGGGAATGCACTCACTCGTCGTCGCCGCCGCGGAGAAGACGCACCGCGCGCGCAGCCTCCTCGCTCTTCTTTCCCCGACTTTTTTTTTTTTACTCTGCTGCCTCCCTCTCTTTCTTTCGCGGCCGAAGAATCTTCTCGACGCCGCGTGTCAGGACATTGGCTGCGATCCCGAGGCCTGAGTCACACGCGCGCGCAGCTCTCGGGCGTTATGAGTCAGTTAAAGAGCCGAGCTCGGCCGCCGACGGGAATCGGTTTCTAACAAAGGAATGCTTGTAGCACCGCGGCTGCAACGGGGGGAGGCGATCGCCGTATACTTTGCACGCGTGGACTTTCTATTTTCCACTTGACTCATGGATAGCGTCGCGCTCCCCCTTTTTTTTTATTTTCTTAATTTCGTTTTGTTTGTTTTGCGCTAAGCTAGATTCCGCCGGCGCGCGGCACGATTTCTCCCGCGGGCTTTTATTTTTCTTGGTCCCGGTCGTCTTGCAACAATTCCCGGTGGGATTCTCTCGAATGGAAAGACCAGCCTCAAAATTAAGTTATTTCACGTGTCGATGTATCATCGATTTTAACAAAGATTAGTTTTTTAAAACTTTTGAAAGAGAAGGCACTGTGGTATTAATAACGATGAATTTTATTAAATTAATTTAACAAATCTATAAGAGATACTTCTTAATTTTAATGTACAAACTTAATATTAAAAAGTATCTTTTGCAGTTTTTTAAATAATGCATGATATAATTAACGGGGTCTTCAATTTTAGAAATAGATTATTGCTTCGTTAAATTAAAAAAAAACAATATATTTTTCTTTATAACTGACGATAAAAACAGCAGCGTACAATCATTTTATTTTAGCGCGAAGTACTTAAAATTATTGACTGACGAGTTAAATTTAAAATCACGTTTACGTTTGCCCGAGCTAATAAATCCACTCGAGAAAGAAAACTTCTTTTAATCTCGTTTTAAAAGGCTTATTCACTTTTATTTCCGTCCCGTATGAATGAAAGATCCGTGCAGTGATCCAAGCAAACTCGCCCACGTCGCGATTTGAAAACAATATTCGTTCGATGTTTCCGATGACTATAGCCCCTGTGTATCGTGCATTCAGGCTCTAACTAGCTAACACCTCCTGCCTAAGCGCTGTAATTATCAAATCTAGCCGAGCAATGCTGTATACAATGTTCCATTCAATCTTTGCCGCGATATCCAGCCGGAAATTCCAGTTACAATGCACATTTCCGGCTGCACTCAACAATCATTTTAATAAATTACACAAGTTAATTGCATTATTTGAATTAATTACAGTTTATAAATTAATTATAGGGGAGGCCAGGGGCAAAACGATCGTGAACTGTAATGTTGCGGAGGAATATACGTATGTGGCATAAAATTTTCATGCCGTACCAATGCATTGTACATTTTTTTTACTGTAAGCTTCACTACGTTTGATGAGCAGCTTGCAGAGTCATCCCTTTAAAGTTGAATTAGTAAAAAATCACTAAAGTTAATGCTAATTTCTCCACTAATTATAGTAATTTTTTACTAATTCAACTTCAGACAGCTCAGAATATACAAAAATCGAAAAAAATTCTTCTTAACGTACCTGTTTTCTCCAGCTGTCAAAAAGATTTCTTTAACCATGCGTTCAATCACGTTATCGCGAAATAAATAAAGCGCGTTGTCGCGATCGGACTGTATATACCGCATCGACGCGTGTCGCAAAGCGAGCCCGACAAATTGTGCGACATCCACGTACTTGAAGCGTCGGAGGAGCGATTTGTCCGCTCGACTCCCTTCGCCGGGTTCTCAACTCCTCGCTCCGCGAATTTGCACGTCGACGGCACGCGGCTCTGCGGGCCCGGTGTATCGAGCAGCCTTACGCTCTCCCCGCGGTACCACTCGGGGCTTTCCACCGGTTGCTCGGCACCGCACGCACGCACCGGCCACCTCCCTCCTGGAGTCGGCGATCCTTAGAGTCGCGTGATTCCAGTTCCGCACTTGCTGCACGGCGCGAGTGGTTGTTCGGAAGACGGGAGTCGTTAAATTCTTTTAGTCTGTTTTGTTGCTACTGGAGATGCATAGAACTCGTCGCGTTTTTTGTTGTTTTTGCGAGAAAATTATCCTTATATAAAAGTATGTAAATTAATAAAAGTTTAATAAAATTAAAAGAAAAGTAAAATTTCTTGTTAATTATTCAGTGTGGTGCTGTTCTCATGGAAATACGCATAACACATTTACGAATTTTTATGCGAAAATTCTATCCGTGTAGTTTTGAAAAGTAATTATTTTTTTATTTTTAATTTTAAATAAGTATTTAAAGCGATAATTAAAATGAAATACTGATAAAAAAATAGGAAATTCAATATTATGTTTAATTCCTTGCTATGACTCAAAAGATGCGTAACTGAGTTATCATCACTTATAAGTACATATATCATTCGCGTGTATAAAATTACACTTTAATCTCGTTTGTTGAATAATAAATTAAAAAAATATGAAAATAAATTGATACTCCCATTCCCGCTAACTAGCATTGCTATTCTACAGAAAATAAATATCATTCGAGACCGTATCGCGATCATTTACGCGAAAAATATTCAAAAATTCCTCGCATACGCAAAGCGCTCGCTGCGTTTGCAAAAACCACCATCGCGGGAAACACTAGCCCCCCGTTCGAAAGGCAGGGCTCCCCGCAGCCGGTCGCGCGAGCTCAGCGCAGATTACACGAATTCAATTCGAGCCAATCTGTAACGCAGCCGTATCCGCGGCGCGCGCGCGCGCGCATCCCGCGGGGATCAATGCCGGGCACTTAACAATGTCACCGGCGCCGCCGCCACCGCCGTCGGCGTCCGCGTCGATTCCAAAAGGGCGAAGAAAGCCCTCGCCCTCCCTCCCCCCCACGAAAAAAAAAGAAAAAAAAAGAGGAACTCGCCGGCACCGCTCGGAGGGTGGGAGAGCGGGTGCTCGCGGGCGAGAGGAAGAGAAAAATCGCGCGTCATATCCCGCGCATAACGAATCGCCGGCCTCCCTCCGGCGTTCGGCGTCCAATCGCGATCAACCGATCGCGGGGGCGAGCGCACGCTCCAGTCAGTCCCTTCATCGTTATATGGATCCGCGCGCATCCCCCGGCGGAGCCCACGCGGCATCGACGGCGCGCCGGCCAGGCCGCAGAGCGCCGCGCGTTGCCCGGCAACCAGACAGTCAGACCGCCGCGAGTGCGTCTGCCGATCTTTCTCTCCCTCCGGCTGCTGGCTGCGAGAGAGAGAAGGATAAAGCGAGACAGAGAGAGAGAGAGAGGCGGAGGGACAGCGGACCGATATACCACGGGCCGACGTGTGCGTGTACGGGGGTGAAGGACCCGCGGCTAGAGAGAAACGCAGGGATGCTCGCCCGAAGGCGAGGAGCGGGAGCAGAGGGCGTCTAAACACACGCGGGTTTACCGCCGCTGTTCGAGCGCGAGATGTTCGGACGAGTGCCGCGAGCATCAGGGATGAATAACTAAATGACGGATGCCGCGGTGGACGTTTTGAAGTTTTATACCGTAGTCTGGCAAAATTGAGGTGGGATTCCGGCGGGTGGGATGCACGAAGTTTCGACAGAGTCTGGCAGGTTTTTCCTTTTATTTTTGAATTTTTATCAGAGATACGTGTTTGCTAAAAGTGATGCGAAGTAATGGAGTGGAAATACAGTTCGCTCACTCCATTAGAGGGAGTTTTCGATCTACCTTGTAACACCAGTTCTTTTTTTTAACAAATCATAAAAATAATTGTATTGAATGTGATTTCATTATTAATATACAAATTCTTGCTCAAATACTCTGCCTATTGTTTGAGCTTGCAGCGAATAGATAGCATTGATGTACATTCCTCTATACAATTTTAGATTTCGCACTCTGCTCTGTTGGCTGTCAGATCATTTAGCTGAAATTGCATAAAATTGGTAGTGATTAAAATTATATTCACATTTATGTAATTGTCATCATACCGTCCGTTCGATTTTTCCCGATACTTTTTACCCTATATCGGCTACAAAAAATTTCATTAAGGTTTTCGACTTTTTCTGCTTTTTACAAGTACATGACCTAAAATATTTTTGGTAAGTTACACGCGAATAAACGTCTATATCCAGCTATAACAATAAAATATCCAAAAATATTTTATCCCGCCATACCGTTATTCTCTATCCGCTAAAAAATTCATCCGACACGCTGCTGTAAAAAAAATCGAAAATGTGAAAAGTTTCCTCTGCAACCGATAAGAGAGAGAAAAAAAGAGTATGAGCAAAAGTCGAGCAAAACCTCCGGTGCATTTCAAATAAATACAATCGGAGCGTCCGGGCGCGCGAGGTCGCGTAGATTCGATGCGCAGGGTGAAAGAACCGCCGGTGTACATATAACAAAAGGGCCGTAAAAAAGGGCCGCGAGGAGAAAAAGAGAGAGATAGAGAGAGAGAGGAGTAGGTATAGGACTCTCGCGATTCTCCTTGCGCGCGGCGCGAAAAGGGCCATCTCTCCACCTCCTCGCTGTCGCTGTACTCCCTCCTCGCGTGCAACCTGCACGGAGGGCGGCGGGCCGCGGTGGGGGTAGAAGGGACCGGGGCGGCGGGCGGGGGGTGGCCAGGGCGCGCGCGGCGACGAGGCGAGGTCAGTTATCCGCCACGCCCGACGCGGACGTGCAGCGGCAGGAGCAGCACACGCCTGCTGCCGCATTGCACTTCCCGGCTACGCCACTGCATGCGGCCGCCTCGCCGCATTGCCAATATATCCTCCCACCCCCTCCTCTCCTACTTCCTTCGACTTTTTCTCTTCGCCTCGCTCGCCCATTTTTTTTGTCCGCCTCCTTTCGCCCGCTGCGACTCTTTATGCTCTCGTGTATATACGGACTCGCCTCCTCCTAGGCAGAGAGACGAGGCTCTTAAATTTTCTTTGACGTCCTCCCGCGCGCGAGCGAGAGCTTTGCTATCTTCTTCGGGGGAGGCGAGGTCTCTCGCTCATTTTTCTCCTCGCGCCGCTGCCGCCTGACTGATTTTATTTTTTGATCCCGAGGCCGACGGCTTTGAAGCTCCTCGCGTTGTTTTTTACGATGCTTAAGAGGCGGCCCCTGTGAACCCGATGATTGCAGGGACGTTGCTTAATCTTCGTGCACTCTCCGGAGGAACCGCCGTCGATACTTATTAAATATGAAAAGTACGCTTTGCGCGATTTAATGATTATTAAATTTTTTTTTGCTCGACGGCCGAATGACGTAATAAGTTGGTAGAACCTTTTTAGTCGTTTGATGTGCATGCACTTCGGTAGAAGCTATAGAAATACCGCGTAGAAACTAAAATCCAAGAGACGCGGGTATTCCGAGGAACTTTATGTCATAGCTGTATACACAGAACGGGTCAAGAAACTATGCATTAGCTGCATGTCTGACAAAGCAAACACCACGTGATGCAACGTGCAAACGCACTTTTATATACGCGTCTCTGGTCGCAAGTGAGTAACGACGTTCCCTTCGACACTGGGCGACAAGACCAAAGGAAGCTTTTTGTCCGAGGAAATTAAAAATAGTTTAAACGCACACTTCCGCAGTTATTTTTCACGTGCATCACGCGCGTCTCTCGTAAACAATCCCGCGAGGCAAAAATGTAATCTATAAAAAAAGGGCGATAAATCTTCATCACTAAGCCTTTTATGCGTTCCCAATAAAATCGCAACATTCGCAATGGCTCAGGAATGGCACCGTAATGATTCGGTAAACGTCTGGTTCGCGCGCGAGGCCAGCGCGAGTAGATTTATGTTTTATACAGGCAGTAGAAGGCAGGAGAGAGGTAATTTAAGACAAGCACCGGCGCGCGGGGGCTTTATGCGATTTCACAGAGTAATGCTCGCTTCCGGCTCTTCGATCACGCAAAATCGATGCGCGCCGAGCTCGCTAAGCCCCGCCGGCCTCGGCGTCAAGTGCGGACTGGAGAGAGAGAAAAAGAGAGACACAGAGAGGGAGATGTATATACAGAGAGAGGGAATCGCCGAGGTATACGCGACGCCTAATGAACGCGCGCTCGTTCTGGCAAGCGTGCGCGACGTCAATCCGTTCTGTTCGGGATGATTATCGGATGTGATCCGGTTTGTGAAAAAGGTTTCGCGGTTGCGCGACAAATTCGTTGCCAAATATTAGCTGAAATGTTGCGATCGATTCGTGTGTTACTTTTAAAGTTGCTTTACAATTGTTTTTCATTTTTGTTTGATATTCGTGAATTGGATTACACAAATTTCTGGACAGTCGACTTGGTATTACTATATTCGGCATTGACACTGCGTAAGGTAAAGAGAAACTTTTTAATGATTTTAAAAATTACTTTGCGCAACGAGCATAATTAATTTCGTTGCAATTACTTCGGTGTTACGTAACGATGAAGAATTAAAAACGTTTGTAAATTTCTCTCCGTAACGAAATTTTAATTTAAACGATGGTATAACGATATCTCTCGATTTTATTAATATTATTAAAAGCGCGAAAATATTATTAAAACACATTTTGCTGCAATAAAACGGTACACGTTACTCTTTACTGGTATTGTTATTGCGCTTTACGGTGTCATTATCGCCGCTTTCGGTATTGGAAATAAATAAATTCTGTTAATTGTGCAAGATTAAATGATAAATGTGAAATATTTTTTATCGCGCGCTCAAATCCTCGTAAAAGTTAACATAAGCAAATTTAACGAAAAGTCCAATCGACAGAGAGAAATTGTTTTTACATTCCCGAAGCGGATGGAGAACCACTGTCATCCGCGCAGGTCATCGAATTTTTTCAAGGTTGCCGGGTTTTACTCTTGCATGTCCAAAATAGTTTTGGAACCTATCCATCTCTTTATGCTTTTTGCTTTTTTGTAGTCGTCGTTCCACAGAATCGTTTTCAACGGAATAGTCATTATCTATTGTCCCCACGCTGTTCTTTATTCATCTAACAAGAAAAAATTGTGGATAGTTGTGCGTACTTTGTAACTACTTTCCAAATTTACACAAATTCGAGCCTTTATTAATGCAACTATAAACGTGCCTTTCATTTTTAATGCTTTATTTTTTACGAATGCAAATTCGAAAAGTGCAGGGTTTATTGTTGGTCTCGAATGAATTGGGAGCAATTTCGGAAACCAGGTTCATTCATTTTTTATTAAACCTTTCCAAGATTCTATTATATTTCCAGAAATAGAAATTGTCGCCTATTCACAGGGTGTACAGTGCCATACTAAGAATGGGGCAAGATCGTAAATCGATTTTGCTGTATAGAGTCGAAAGCTATTGAAACATCGCGAGTCATAGTCAGAGAGGCACATTATAACCGCCAGAACTGACACATCATAACATAATAGACTCGCCAACACGTTTATATAAATATATAAACGGTCGGAACTTTATCGTACTTACTTATCTAAATGAACGTCAACGGAAATGGATTTATAAATTAATGCAATCGTCGATACAATCGCAATAAAACTTTTGGTATGTCACACAAGAAAATAATAATAATTAATAATTTTAATAGTAGGTTAATATTAATTGATGATTTTCGCGCAGTTTCACAGATCCACCGTTGCATCTTTATCTATTTCTTTTATTTAGATGTTTTTCTATACCTTAACTCTTAATTATTGTAACCCTTACTTTTCGACCAAGCATTTGCATAACTTTATACCTGTACAACGCATGTCCGCGGCTGTAAACGATATCACGCCAAACTTCTCTGGGTTATTTCAAGACCGACGTCGCTATCGTCTCATCCTTATCCTGGCCATTGTGTGCATACCAAGATTCAATCGCACGATAAGTAATAACCAATTAACCAATCAAGGGCAATTCCTTCGCCTTGCGCCGTCCCGTTATAGTGATCGCCTCCGCGGTTCTCCACGCGCGCGCGCGACGCGTCCCTCGCCACTAAAGTTTCAATTTTACGCTCCCCGCCGTATCGGCCAGATGCGCCGGTGCCTTAGCGAGCGGCATTGCGCGCGCCAGGTTGTCTTTGCATTCGCCGTAAAAAAAGAGGCTCGCTATCCACCGGTGCGCGCGCACTTCTTGGCGAGGCCTAAGCCGAAACGGCATCCTTTTCCATCGGCGTCTCCTCTCCCCCCCGGCGCACTTTTCTTCTCCCCCCCGAGCAACTCCCTCGTAAAAAAGTCGTTACGAGGACGTTGCGCTGCCCCGCCGTATAACGAGGAGTAGTCGTCTTCTGGCGACGTTAAGGCCCTCCCCTCCTCGCACTTTAACTCTTTCTCCCCTTCGCCCTTCCATCTCTCTCTCTTTTTATTTCTCTCTTCCTAGTCCATTTCCATCGAGCTTTTACCGACTCTTTGTCTTTTTCCGGATTTTTCTCCGCCGCGGCCTCCTCGCGGTGTACACTCTTAATCTAGGCGAGTGTATATAGCGATAGCACGGAGCCGCCTCCTTGGGGCTCCCTTTCCCTCCCATTTTCGCCGCTTGTACATCCTTTGCCGAGGCCTGCCTCGTTTCCTTTTTTTTTTTCTTTATTTTGTCAAGCCACCCACTCGTTCCTTTGTTCCGTTTTCTCATCCTCGGCGGCGGCGGCGGGCATTGCCCATCTGTTTCGCCGCCCGCCACCGCACGAGTTATTGGCAGCGGCTGACGATCGATGCCAATTTTCGCTTGGAGCTTTCTCCCTCTCTCTCTCGCTCTTGGCGAAGGTTAGGTTGCTGGTGCGCTCGCGCGGAGCACCGCGCGTTATATGGGTTTCGGGTTCCGAAGATAAAGTTTGCAGACGTTATTATGTGGCTCGGAATTCCGCTCGATGCCCGATTCGCCCGAGCTACGCGTTGCTGTCGCTACGTATTTTCTCGGAATTAATGAACGTCGGATGGACCTATCAATTATCCTTTAATAAGTATTGAGGAATCTGCCCGAATAAATGTTTAAGTAGCAACCACTTTGTTTTTTGCGAACTTTCTTTTTAAAATTATCATATTTAAATGAATGTGTCTTTATGATCGACAGCTGTAGAGTTTCTGAATAAGAACCTTAATCTTTGAAAAAAAAAAGAAAAAAAAATCGATTGCTTTCACGAAGATTGTCATTTTTATTTATAACGAAGTTTAAAGTGCTTAAACTATTTACACTCTTTTAGAGGAAGTTTCGAGATATCTGCACAGTTCTGTAAATTCAAAGTAGTTACTTTAATCATGTAATTGGCCAGGTAAATTGGCAAGGGGCTGGATTTTACAAATTTAATGTAGCTACGATAAAATCTAATTATGAGAAGAAAAAATTTATGAAATAAATTTTTATAGTTGAAATAAAGCCTGTCTATTGAAAGTCCATTATAACAGCGCCGAAAAATTTATAATTTTCAAATTATTATAGGGTGGCCGATATTGAAATTCTTATTCTCGCGGTAAAATCGTAATCCAAATCAATTACAAACTTTAGCGACTTTTGCATCATTATGAAAATTCGCTGTTTATCCAGTTTACCCCGTTAAACCTCAACGTCCTGAAATGCCTGCGGATATACGTGAGCGCGCAAAGTGGGAGTCCCTCTGCGTGCTGCGCTTTTTCGCCCTAGACTAAATACCGCGCGTTCGCGCGTGGTCGTCGTCGGCTCTCTCGCAGCTTGTCCCTTATCAAAAATGCATACATTACGGGCGCTGGCCTGTCGTCGCGTTTAACCCACACGCGCGCGCTCCCCACAGCCACTTAGCCGAGCGAGGCAATACTCGAGCGTGTACAATCGACTCGACACTCGAGCGCGCCGCGCGCTCGAACAATGCGACGCGTCTTAATTTTCATCGCGGCTCGCTTGCACGGCGCCGCGGTTGGTGTACACGGGAAACGCACCTCGCGAGCTTTCTTGGGTGTTCCTTGCCCACCCTTCTTCCTCTACTCGCTGCTTACGCGATAGCCGCGCTTCTTTTTACGTCTGCGACAGAGCGAAGATGCATAATTTAACGAGGTTCTTATTTAACAAAAAATGTTCGAGATTGGGAATTGATTCTGAAGTATAGAAATATTAAGTGGTTGGTGACATCGGGGGAAATTATATTTCATGATTTTTTTGATAACTTCATATCGTCGTTCAGTGTTGTTCCATTCGTTTTAGTGAATTTCCGTGTCGGACAATTTTTATTTGTTTCGACGTGTCAATCAAAAGTTGAGTGGTAAAACACAATGCGCACGTATAGAAATTCAACAACTTTGAATATTGACGGATGAAAGCGGCTCGAAAGGGCGAGTAATTAAAAATACCTCGCTCGTACTCACGGCCAATATAAAGCATCGCTGGAAAACGCGCGCGAAAAACAGCGCGCTATACATACCGGCCGGCAAACAAATTAAAGTCCGCGCGCACGGTCGCACCGATGAAAAAGAAGCGCGGCCCTCGGCATTTTCTACTTCCACTATTACTTTTTCTACCTACTGTTATTTCCTTTTTGTTTTTTTTTGTCGCCCGCCTATTTTCTCGTCGTGCGGGTGCCCCCGCGCCCATTACTCCTCCCCGCGGCCGCGTGGACGCGAACAGCGTAGATCACTTAGGCGCCTGTCCGGGCGGCGAGTTTTCCCGGCGACGCGGAACGCTCCGGCGACGAGATAATGAGAGGGACAGGAGGCACTCCGTCTTCGGCCCGCGAGGGACAGAGAGGTAGTCCCTCTCTCGCGTACACCTGGTGCAAAAGGGACTCTCCGCGGCTTTTACGCGCGGCGAGCGTAATCGCGCGCCGGTGGTGGCTCGGCACTGGCCCCCTTTTATTCCCCACCTCCCCCTCGAGTAGCGGCCCTTATCGCGGCGCAACGCCCATCGCGGCCAGTGGCCGACCGAGCGCAGCCCTCTTCCTCCTCTCCCTGCGTGTGCGCCTGCTCGAGAGAGGTACGCGCACGCCGAGGAGAGCCTCGTTGCGGCTTGTTGCGGGTTCTCGGTTTTTTTTTCTTTTGGCCCCGATTTGTTGGACGAGCGAAGCGTGTGCGGGTACTTTTTTACGCGCGAATAGACTGTAGCGCTTGGTTTCAATTTTTGTGATAATTTTATTGTTTTTACGGCTGTGGAGAACAGATTGTTGATTAAGTTTGTTAAGTGCGTGTTTGCTTTTTGCGCGGTATCGATTCGCCAATGTAGCAATAAAGTTGGATTAATGAAAACAATAAATTTTTCGAATTATACTTTTCGAGAACAAATATTTGTTCAATAAAATTGCAATGGATTGACTTTAAACTCGAAAAAAACATTTCCCTCAGTTTCAACAATCAAGAATTCCTATCAACTGCACTACAGTATAGTTAATTTATCAACAAATCTGCCAAGATTAAAGACTAATCAATCGCAGATATTTTGGAAAAAAAAAATAAAAAATAAATGCGCACTACCCATACGAAGTTTGCAGCAACGGCAATAAAGCACGGCAAATCGCGCGGAGCCGCCCGACACGTATGCACATCCGTGCGCCCGACTGAAAAATTCACGGCGCAGGGCGATAGATCCGCGGAGCTCGCGGTGGTCGTCGCAGGCGGCCGACAGAGAGCTCGTGCATTCGACACGAGGGCGTGAATTATTTTTAGAAGCTCGCGCCGCCGCCGACGACAGATTCCTCGCATCGCGATGCATTACGCCGGCGAGGCTGTCGGCCGTGTGCGGCGCGCCCCAATCGGGCCGCGCGTTCGCCTCTAACGCGCCTCTGGCGCACGTGTGCCAGGCCCGGATTACATGCCGTCGACGCGGCCTGCTTCCACCGTCGATAGACCGTCGCAGCCGCGAGTCGTCCCTTCTAATCCACGGCGGGAGTTTATCGGGCGGGGGACTCGAACGCGCCCCTTTTTTGCGGAGCGCGCTTCCACGCACCGGCGTGTTCTTTATCAATTTTACGCGGAGAGTGCCGGCCGCGGGTCGCTGGTACTTATCTGTGGTTGTTATACGTACCAATTTACAAGTGTCCGGATAGAATCGAGCGGAACATTTCGCAGTTGATATCGTGGTATGTTCTGGGAGATTGATGAGTTAGGGTTTTTAGGTAATGTACTAAAATAATCTTTTTTTGCAAATAATTTTTACATTTCAAATTTATTCTTATAGCGACAAATTATAAGGTGCATGATAAATTATTCAAAATTGTATGATAGTTCACGAATATAGAGACAAGAAATTCGGTCCGTTATAAACAGATCAACTTATCAATGACAAGATTTATCAACAAGGCCGCTGATTTTGATTAGAGCCATTATTTCTAAAAATTCTATTTTTTTTTAAATAAAGAATTATTACATTGCGCATTGTAATTTCACTAAAAAAATTTTTCAGTAAATGTTTATTAAAAAGCATCGCTGCACCATGTCAATAAGATCCCGGCGCATTCACCGCTTACGTCTCATTTCAACAATTTAAAATTTCCATTCTGCAGCGCACAATGTGTCCCGGGGCTCGACCGACCCGCTCGTCGGCATTCGCGATCATTAAAAAAATCCGCGCGTCGAAAAAAACATTTTCAATGTGGGCCTCGCTCGAACCTGCATTCCCGCGCACTCGTCGCATCTCATTAGACGAACAATAAAGCGCACGCGTGCACCACCTACGCGAAAGTACGGTACGAAGGTACTTAGGACTCGTTAAAATTGCGGCGGCGCAGAGCCGGTAATACGGCCGCCCTTCAGAACTCGTCGCTTCCATTTTCCGGCCCCTCCGCGGAGCAGTGGAACACAGACAAGTTCCGTATATACTTAACTAACGAAATTTTACCCTCATGATTTTTCGGTGTTGCTCGAGTTTTGCTCGTTACAGTTTAGTCAAAATTATTAGATACGAATGCTTATATATAAAATTTGTTTGAATGCAATTGTAAATGAACAAATCGAACTATACTTTTAATATTTAAAAACTGAAGTATAAATTTCACATATAAATCACGCATTACGCCATTGGTGTTGTTGTTAATACAGAACATTTATTCACTTAATTGTTCGATAACAAATCTACATTATTTTATTTAATTATTATAATCATAAGATGCATGTACTAAATAATTTATAATAAAATTTTAAAGCAATCAATTACTATTTCGTAAAAAAAGTGGAGTGCGCGGCATATCGATCGCGAAAGAAACCGGCCAGTCCCAAAGCGGATTACAAGCGCGGCGGCGAAGATACACCGCCGGCACGAACGCAGTGCGACAAACCCCCGGCGTAACTTTCGGCCCGTGCATTGACCCAGAAATGCGCATTGCCGCAGGGCATATAAATCCGGCCGCGGCGCGCGGCGATCTGCCCGCCGCGTCTTCGCACTTGAAAATCATCCCGGGAGCTCGGCTCTTTATCAAGCGCCGCGTCGTCGGCTGCGCCCCGTGCGACGACGAGGCCGCGCGGCGGCCAATCGATCACGTCGCACCTGTGCATAAAAGCCCCGCGCCGACAGCCAACCCCGGGAACTCGCGAATCCCCGACCTGTGTGTGTGCGCGCGCGCGCGCAGTTTACGCGCAGTTTGCGCGCGTCTGTGTTGGTTGCAGATAGGGAGAAAAGAGAGGGTGAGGCTTTCCCGCTTTCCCTTCGCCGCGAGCCGCCGCTGCATCGGAGATGCGCGGAAGAGATTGAATTATGTACGTCCTAGGCTTCGTGTCCCCCTCGCCTCTCCTCTTTTCCTCGCGACGTACACGTCGAGATAGGCGCCGCGTGGGCCGCGGAGGTCGGAGAAACTTTTTACACCGAGTAAAATGTTTACTATGTGCGCGCGACGTTTTTGAAGCGTCCGATTCAATTTTTCTGGGCGCGCCGCACACACACACACACGGCTTTATGGGCGGAAATCGTTCGGGAGGATTAACCGCCGAGCAGCGGTGCGCACCGCGCGGAGATAATTCATTTTGTCTGGAGGTTTTTTTTTCGAGGCGAGTTTTTGAGCGTGACAGCGTTTTTCGACAAACTCATTTTTAACTACGATAAAAAGAAACGTGATTACTCTAAGCACACTAGAAATCGTAAAAATGTGACGATCATTGATAATTTGTTATGTTTTGAAACTATTAAGAACGAGATTTAGTCAAATGAATTTTTAATGGGAGAATAAATGCACTGTACTGTGTTACTTACATTTATATCAAATTTATTAAGATGAGTTCAGTTCTGATAAGTTTACTATTATTTTATGAGGTGACATTTTTATCATATTTTTTTGTCAGATAAACGACGTAAATACGAGATATCTAAATCGTCGTCAAATTAAAACTAAAGAATTTATGTATTTGCCTGCATTTAACCGTTAAATCATGCGTTACTCATTCCATTTTGATTTTTATTTTATAAGAACTTTTCATTATTCTTTCTTATAATCTATTATACACATGCTGCACATTAATTTGGCATTACATTCAATTTAACAAACAAATTCTTAAAGAGAGTAAATATTAAAAGGAACTAAGTGATGAGTAACGTTGCAGCCGGATCGTTGGAAAAAGAGAGGACAGAGCGGAGAGACACCGCCCCGCTGAAATCTGGACTAATCCGACCGCCAGTAGATAAAGTACGGGGACGGTGAGCCACCCCGAGAGCCCCACGGTGGTCCTCGACTCCGCGCGAGCGCGCGCCGCGACTGCGAAAACGAGCGCGAGCGAGACGTCGCAGACGCTCGGGTGAAGGACCCGGTTTCTCCTCATCGTCGCCGCTGCCGCCGCTCTGCCCTCCCCGGCGCGTCTTTGTCCCCCCGTTTCTCTCTCTCTTTCTCTCTTCCTCCCGTCTCATTTCGCCTCGGTGCCGCGCCGGCTTCGATCCTCCTCTCTCTCTCTCCTTGCCTCTACGTCTCTCTCTCTGTTTCGCTCTGCACTTTGCCTTTTTCTCGCCTACTTGCCCCCTCGGCGCGCTTTGTTTAGCCGGTGTGCGTAAGCGCGACGTCGCTTTTTCGCACTTGCCGCGAATTTTTCTCCCCCGCGCCTGCAGCCCCGAATCTCGTTTGGCTTGGCCTTTTTGTTTGCCTTTGAACCTGCCTCTCGCGGGAGGCCTCAGCTCGCTCTTTACGAACGGAATTACGATGTTTGCCGCCGACTCCTTCGTTTTTCATCGCGTCCGCGTTTATGCGTTTCATGAGTTTACAAATTTTCTTTTTGCGTTTGCGAATAAATAAAAATTGCAATTGCTAAGGATTTAATTACGATAATTAGCTGTATCTCCGTTTATTCTTCAAATATTTCGTTATTTTTTTTAATTTTTTTGAACTTGAAAAAATATTTGTATTGCGCAGTAATTATTAATCTTTTTTAATAAAAATTATAGTAATAAGCATTTATACTAATTTTTATTAACTATTTTGCAATAATTTTTGCTAAATCTTTTTTATAAAAAAAAGATATTGATATAGTATTGCAGGCGTTCGTGTATTTAAAAAAAGTCCCCTTCGGCTGTTCGGAATTTAAAAAATTAGTGTACGATCTAAAAAATACAAGCGTAAGGATATTTGTACACACACCCCAGAAAACGGTAATTTTAATAATGTGACATCACAATCCGAGGGTCTCCCAAACGGCCCGATAAGCCCGCTGAAAGCAGTATCTCGCTAACTGATTATGCGCGTTCACGCCTACTTGAAAAGGCGAACCGAAAAAACGGGGGGCGCCCGATGAAAATTTAAATATCAGTCCACTAATCGCGCCAACTCTTTCTTTCCACGGTCCCCGCGTAATCGTCTGGTTCTCGTGTTTTTATCCACCGCTCCCCCTCCCTTCAACAGCCCTACGCGTTCGAAATAAACTGTCGTTTGCATCTAATTACAGCAGCTTTTCCCGCTTTATCTCTCCCCGGTGAGCGGCGTCCCGCAATATCTTCGCCTTTTACGATACCAAACTCTCGGGGGCTCCCTCAACCCCCTGACTCCAGCCGCGACGCGTGCATCCGAGGTATATAGCAGTTTTTCGCCGAGTCGCGCGCGATGCCCACCTGGCGCGCGCGCGCGTTTCTCTCTTTTATTCATCCAGCCGTCCTCTCCGCGCGCCGGACTCCCTTCTCCCGCTCGCTCGGCTCCCTTTGTCCGGCGCTCGTCTCTCGCCGGCCGAATCGAAGCTCGAATCCCGACGAAATTGCACAGTCCTCCCAGACGACGACACACCTCCTTCCTTTCAATTCCTCGTACGAACTCGCTCGGTCGTTTGCCGAAGGACACTTTTTTTTCTTCCATTTGCCTTTATTTTTTTTTTCCTCGCTACGGCCTCCTCCCCCCTGCCCTCGGTTCGCCGATTTTTTTGGCCGCGCGCGCGCTTTTCTCGTTCTTTTCCCCTTTTGTCGCTCTCGCTATAATTTTATGAGGGCCGTCGCCTCGGACATTTTATTGTCCGAGTCGGAGGCGTTTAATTAGCGCCGGGAAGTATATTTACGCGACTCCGAGTCGTGGGGACGCGCTGCAGGACGCTATATGAATAAATATATTTCCTCTCTCTCTCTCTTCTTCGGTGTGTTATACGGTTATCGTCCGCGGTCCCACCTTTTTCTTCCTCCTTTTTTTTCGCCGGCCTTTCCGCAGATTGTGACTTTGTACTGCTTTAATTTCGACCGGCTGCCTCGGACGCTCGTTAATTAAGTAGGCGCAATTAATTGCGAGCCGCGGATAATTCCGGGGACGTTCCTCAGAACGCGCACTCCCTTCGGAGCCAAGAGTGACTCTCGCTTCACGTGCAGGTCGAATTTTTTTTTTTCCTCGATAATTGATCGGAACTTCCGTGAAACTTTATTAAGGCAACGTCGTTAAGGTGCACGCGGCCGCGTTGAAATGTTGCTTTATGAAAGTCGCGGAGAGTCGAGAGAGCGAATAATCGTAAAAAGGAATGTACGTCTTATGGAAATGATAATTATGGAGGAGAAAAAAAATGAAGAAGCGAGTGTAGCGAAAGATGTAAATTGATTATTCCGTTCGTACCGTATTATTTCGGGCGCGGCATTAATTTTTCCTCTCGCACAGTTGGCCGATATGAGAAAAAATTGAACGCCATTCATATAAGTATGCACGTGTAAATACGACGCGCGAGCTCCTTATGCTCGACGTTAACTGCAGCGAGAGTCAACCTGCGCGCGATACTCGAAGTACACAAAATCGTGGAAGAGTCCGAGGGGAGAAAATAAAGAAGCGGTATTAGTCGCGCGGCCCGCATGCTTTATGGTTAATAAACGCAGCCAAGTTACGACCACGTGGTCGGCGTACATTGTGTACACGAAGCGCTCGGAACGAGAGAAAGAAGAAAAAACGACGCGAAGAGGACGCGTCGCGCGCGTACGAAGGCGCTACCGTTCTATATTGAGGCAGCCGCGGGTTCAAGTACAGATGCTTATTACATAAATACTCGGTCAATTCGATTTGAAGCGGCGCGTCGGAGGAGGCCGCGAGTGGGTGGTGGGGAGGAGGCGGCGGCGAGGGTTAACGACCGGCGCGGTTTTCCTCCTACCGAAGAATTGCTCGCCAAGCCAATGATTAAACTTTCTTACTGCTATTCCTCGGTGGAATTCCCTGCGGGGAGAGCCTCCGCAGCGATATTTTATAGTCTAGCGCGACTATGATCTTATTAGCATAATGCCCGCGAGTTATTAGAATGATAAGAGCGAATTTCATCTGCGTTAGGACGTCGTTTGACTTCTGTTTAGAGGCGGCGCGCTTCTCTTTGCGGTGAAATTCCGACTGCTTCTTTTTTTTTACCGTTTAATTGACTTTTTGCGCGATGTCCAATTAAATTAAAAGTATTTTTATCAGTGTAACGCTAAAGACGCGTAAAATGTAGTTGAGATAAATTAAGAGATAAATTCTTAATGTTATGTTGCGAAAGTAGACACATTTTACGGTTAATTTTAAGTACTTGCGTTAGAATATTGAAAAATAATTGGGTCACATCTGTACTTTTATTTGTTGGAGAAGAGGCAATTTCAAATATTACATTGAACATTTAATACGTATTGACATTTTTTATGTGCAGAGGTATTGACTGGTTCTAATATGGTTGACGTCACGACCGTTAAATTTATTAGTATTGAATTGTAAAAATAAAAAATGCTAATGAAAAGTCCGTAATAAAAGCTTATTTAGCATTTTTAATTGACTACTTAATAAATTTACTTAATAAATTTTCAATTATATAATAAAAGTCAATATAATCTCTTATTAATGATTTGTGCAAAAAATAATCTATTTTACAGGCAAACCAAATGCATCGTTATTGTTTCTTTTACATTATAATTCAAATTAACAAAACTGTATAAATTTTATATTTTATAGATAAGTACACTAATTATATTTAATTAACGTAATTACCGTCCAAAAAAATAATTCGAGCCTCTAAATCTTTGTCTACAAGAGAACAGTGAAAATTTATTACGTGAACACAAACCAAATTAAATATAATTGTTGAAAAAAAAATATACCAAACAGAAGTGTGCCTTAACCAGTTTAAAAAAAACCTTGGAAAATCTCCAACATGTGAAGCGTTAGATGTTTATTGATTACGTCACACACTCACAAACAGACACAGGTACACAAGAGTACTCGTGCATTTCGAACTCTTGAAAATTTAAACATCCGTAATACTCATATTCGATTAAAATAGATGTACCGTGAAATGCGAAAAGGAGAAAACATCGATATTTAACGAATGCGAGGTACGCCGGGCACGAGGCTTAAATGGCAGCTGGTGGATTTAAAAAAATAAAAGTTGAGCGATCAGCGCCCGCTGGCTATGACCCGCATTACCCCGCGTTTCCCTAATAACATACACTTCCCTGAAATGAAGGGAGACGCAATTAAAAAAGCTACCTGCGCGCGTATCGATCTCTCGGCGGAGAAAATAAAAATCGCTCGGTATTCGTCGAGGGGGTCCGCCCGCGACTCCCTGCAATTTGCGCAAATTTCAGCCCTCCCCGGCTGAAAAAAGGGGGGAGGGAAAAATCAGCGCGTGGGAGGGTTCAATTTCCTTGGGCGCCAGGTGCCGCGCGACCTTTATGCGCGGCGCGGCCATTCGATGCGCAGCTGAGCGTCGAACGGATGCCCGGCAACGTATCGCTAATTGAATCTCGCCGACGGGATGTATCCGAGAGCGAGAGAGAGAGGAAGAGGAGTGCGGGCTCTTCGGGGCGCACCGGCACATTATGTATACACATAAGCGCGCGGACCTACTCGCCTCGACGTGAATATTCATGCCGGCGGTGCTGCTCGGCTCATCGACTTCAATGACTCCGAAACACGAATGAGTTGTTACCGCCGGCCGCGCGCAACCACCTCGCCGCTCTTGCCCTTGCCCCGGCCCTCCCCCGTGGCTCCTAGCGACTCCGACTCCGCGTTTATCTTTCGCTCTCTTTCCTTTTCTTTTCGTTAAAGAGGCGAGCTCCGCGCACCGTGGGCTTCTAATGGGGCGTCATTATCGCGGGGGCTAATTTCCCGGGGCGAAGAGAGATTCGCGCAACCTCGGCGCTTGCGTTTTCTTTTTTTTTTTCTCTCTCTCTTTTCCGAGACGCGTTGTGCGTACGAACGGCGCGGCGTCTTTCGTTATTTTTGCGATGATTCTTACTGCGGCGCGCGGCTTCAGAATGTGCGGGCTGTTTTACGGTGGATTTCGCGCGGGATTATCCTCTCATTTGCGAGTGCGCGCGCCCGTGAAAAATCGGAGATTTTATCGCGCGCTACTTTTTCGTACTGTTTCATTTTTGCGCGCAACTGCTCGCGGCTGCAGCTGCCCGACTGGCGTTTTTCTTCTTGACGTAAAATAAGGACGTTTCGATTTTCGATAATTAAATTCGATGTTGTGTACGTTGGTATGTGAATTACGCCTTGCCTCTTAAATATTTATTTCATTTCTTATCTCATTGTTTTAACGTACTCCGTGAATTACTGTTTTGGTCGAATAATTATGGCAAATGCTGTATAAATTGAGAAGTTTTCGTTTCCAATTAACCTAATTGACTGTACTATAATAATTATGTTACTAAATTGTAATATTTGCTCTTAAAGTTTTTTTGACGGTCACCATTCCATAATTTGATGTAGTGGCTTTCTGCAGTCCATTAACAGGGTACATTTTAAAAATACGATTAAAAACAGTTATAATTTCATTCGTAAATGAGATGAAAAATTTATTTATGAATTTCATCAAAGGTACTGCAGATTACTCGTATCGAAATATTTTATTATCAATTAAGGTAATGCGTTGGTTCGTCAAATGATTGTGGGCGCAATTATCATATAGATGTCCTTATAAATATTAAAATCGTCTGTGTAATAATTAGGCTAGGTCATAATTTAAGAATCATTAAAAAACTTAATAAGTTTTGGAGCTTAGCGAATCATTAAGGATATATCTTATTAACAAAGGGAATTCATCACTTCTTCTAAAAAATTGTTAAACTTTATAAGTTTTCTCCTTCTTCTAAAGATACGTCGCCTTCAACATCTTTCTATAGCTCTGCAAGGTGGGTTCTTTCCTTTCAAATTATATTCAAATAACTTCCTTCAAATTTTTCTCACTGCTTCGACTTAATCACAACGAAGCATCATTCATAAGTTGTACGCGTATTTATCCAGTAAATCATTAGCCACACGAACCACTACAATGCATTTTGGTAATCTTCCATAAATAATCCGGTCACACATTCGAACCACTCCCCCAAAGTCTTATACATTTTCATGAGGATGTACCAGTAGGCTCTCGAACCTCATTGCCGTAACCCACCGGGGCACTTATACACAGCCTTCCCCAACATCTCAATCTTGAAACCGCGACACTGAAAGATCACCCAAAACATCCGCAACACTGTACCATTAAAGCATCCGGAATGCTCGAGGCAAGCGAAGAAAAGAAAGCAGCCGCGTTTCCGCGACTCGGCCGCATACCGCGGTGCATATCCTCTCGGCTTGCTTCGCGCGCACACGACGAGCGTGCGCTTATTGGCAAAAGGGGGAAGCGCGAGAAGAAGAAGCCGGGCGCATCTTCTCGAAGAAACCGAGCCCCGGTGTGCGCACATCCTCCAGAAAACGGCGCGCAGCAAGACAAAGGATTTCTTTGTCCCTCGTCTCTCTTTCTCTCTTTCGGGGTGGCGAAGTAGTGTGGCCTGCATGCACACGCATACGCACACACGCGAGCGCGAGGCTCGCGCTTCTACACCAGCGAAATCCCGCGAGCGAGCCGGGCTTTACAGCCGGCCCTATTAGCAGACGCTCAAGGAGAATGAACTTGCCTTTTACTGCGTTACTCGGAACGCGCCGCGGTTCATTCGCCTTTGACGTATGGGAGCCTCGGAGAGAGGGCGACTTTAATAACCGCCGCTCCTCCCGTGCCCGCGCGTCCTCTCCTTCGGTGCGTCCGCGAGAATCGAGAGGCGCGCGTATTACACGATTCGACCGCGCGTAATCGAGTAGCCGGACACGTGCCCCGCCGGCCGCCTAGAGGTACATTATAGGCGAGAGGAGGAGACGCTCTCCCGCGACGTGACGTAACGCACGTACGGCAGCGGGACGTTTTTGAATTTTTCATCGGACACCGGCTTTCCGTTATATCGCTGGGTGTGCTCCGTCCGGCCACGGCGCGTGTAAGCAAATTAGCCGCCGGCGGTTTGACGAGCGAGCGTCAGCTGCTTTCGAAGGAAACGTCACACGCCGCGAGATGATAGATTTATCGGGAGCCACTGCGGAATGTGGAATTGGTTTAGTACGAGCGATGCTCATCGAAGACGCACTATTATAATCGAAACTATAATTTCGAAAATGTACGCAAGTATAGTCGAAACTAATGTTTCGGAAATGTATGCCGGGAGATGAGTTTCGTGCATTGCGCTTGTATCCGTTTTTATTTCGTGAAAACTGATTGAGTTACTTTTTTCGGAAGTTGATGCCGAATGGGTGGGCAACGATGATTATCAATGTACATCGGGTGGTATATAGATGACGGTGTATTTTATTTATGTGCTCGGGAGGGATTTCATTAATAATAACAAGCAGTTGTTCGCATGAACAAAGGGATAATTAAGCGCAACCTGTTTGATCAAGTATTGCTTTATGTACAAAAATAATTTGCGAGCGACGTGTAATATCGGTAATGAAATGTATTCGGCGCTTTACATTTAATGTAAAACGTTAAAAATTTATCATCGCCACCCACGGATACGTGTACGTATACCGATTTAAACGATGCCCGTTTATTAATCATATTAAATTGCCACTTGTTACCCATAAAAGTATTACACTCTTTGTCGTAATGAACTAATTAGCGAGAACGACGTTTTAAACGTCAAAATTTTAACTTTATTCCGTCGGTTATTCACTCGCACGTGTCAGCGCAACGAAAGAATTTCTCAAATTTTTCGTTCGGTAAATGTCGAGTTCCCCAAGTTTTTTTGTAATTCTCTCGTGCATCTAGTCGACGGTTTTGGCTTGCAGTAAAGTATCTTGCATCTGAAATTGTGAAACGGCTTGATTGATATTTTTCTTTTGGGATCGGAGAAATGAAGCGTTGCAACACATCGCGCAATCCAGGGAAGCATATATAGCTAACAACTTTCTGTTATACATGCGACAGACCGTTTTGCTTGCTTCATGTGAATTGCGTACTTTTCAGCTGAATTCATCCGCGAAATTGTGTCACAACTTCGCTGTTTTACAGGAACTGTAAAAACTTCTTGACTATTCGTGCTTTTTTGTCAAGAACTTCGTACGTCATCGTACTTCAAAATTTAAAGTAAAATAACATTTTGCTTTTTTTTAAATTAAATTAATTATGGAATTAATAAAATAAGTTTGTTTAAATATGCATTTTATAGTTCATGCAAGTTTCTTTAAAAACTAGCCACTTAAGCATAATTTTTAAGATCTCAAGGTACAAAGGTGCTATCTTTGAATCACTCTTCACAATTTAAAGTGAAGCTTAGGCAGGATGAGAATAAGTTATGGAAATCTAGAATGTGGAATATTAAAATATATGCGTTTCCGTAATAATTCTCCCAGAACAAAGTCCCATGTGATTTCAAAAGAAAAGATAAACATCGCACTTCACGTTAAAGACCAATTTTTTATGCAATAATAGTTTTTTAAAAAATATGTGTTTTAGTGTTTTTTTATGTTTTTTGTACCTCCTCTTAACTTCGCACATTCTATATTTTTGTATTACTTTTTACGACTGCAGAAGCGTGAATCTATTACTAGCTCGACTAACTTAATACATTTCAAGTATACAGTTATGCATTTTTTCAGATCGAGCTACAAAGCTCTTTGTGCCGCGCGACAATGAAAGGAAATGCATACGAGAGGCCAGGCAGTTTCGCCAAGTGAATCACAATCTGTAAACAAAAGGATCAGCGGGAGTCAAAGAAAATATATCCACCGCCAAATGGCGCATACTGAGACGGAGGAGTCATAATCGGAGCACCATCCGCCGGTGTAAGTTTTTAAATCGCTTTTTAAACATTTATACTTTTTAAAATGACGTTACAAAGAAAAATTATCGAAAAATAAAATTGTATTCATACTAATAAATAATCAATGTTGCAGGTGACACTCATTTTTTATTATACAATAGTGACTTGTATAATATAAGTACCTGCTCCGAAACGAACCAGATTAGTTTTGGGACTTTGCAGACTGAACTATAAAGTTCAGATTCACAAGCAAGTTTACTGGCGCACATCATTATGGTCCGGATCGAACATTAACTCTCAGCCTCCGCTCGAGTCTTTAAGATGCAGTAGCTCATAATGTCCCTTGCGCGCACCATTTACCGTGACTCTACTTTTCCTCGTCGAGCGTGTGATAGTTTTTCTATTTTCGTAAGCTCCGAGGTGTGCGAGTTCAACGCGCGAGAAATAGAAAGTTTTGTTCTTCATATAAATAACCTAACTGTTGTAGTCGTTGAAAAATTGTGCTTTTTTCCACTCGGTTTTGGAGCCCAATGTAGAAAAAACACATTTTTCAAAACTTAAATTTATTGCTCTTACGCGTTACGCGCAGGAAATAATCAGTGCTTTTTTTGTTACTCTATACGTATCTTTGCTTATCGCAACTTTTATCTTGTAACCGATGACACTGTTTGATGTAATTTTTTAGTCGAAATTTTCAGTGGAGTTAAAAATATCCGCAACGTTTATTCTTAGATTGCGTAAAAAAACAGGCTCCTCTTGCGCCGCGTAATTCGACAACCTGCGTTATTATTACAGGCAATCCATACCGTTCGACCGTCAATTCCACCCCACGGCGAAACTAAAAAAGCGCGCACCTCTAAATAAAACGCGAAATAAAACTAAATCTCCCGGCAAATTTATGCGACGCCCGCCTCGGTAGGCACTCGATCAGGCGTCTTTTCCACATCGTAAATTCAGCGCGATCGGCCACTAAAAGCCGGCGCGTCCCGTCGCCCGCGCGCGCCTCGTCGTATATAAACAATACATCATTTCTCATTGGCATCGCGCGCGGGGAAATCGTAAAATTTTTCAGCTCGTCTTCGGCCGGGCGCGTCTGCTCCACTTCGCTCGCCGTCTCTGTCGCGCGCGCGCCCCGGCGTACACCCAGGCGCTGGTCTGGGGGGGGCCGATGCGCGCCTTGGGCTTCCGGTCGAATATATTCGGGCGGCCTCTCTCGCTCTCCCCGGCTCGGCTCGATCCGGTTCGTGGGCTCTCGTGCGGGATCGGCCCCCTACTCTCCCGCGGGTGCCTCTCGCTCGTCGTCGCCGCGAGTCGGCCGCCGCCGCGGCGCACAGTCGACGGTTGGCGGCGCGTGAGTCAGCGGCGGCGGCGGCGACGACGACGGCGGGGGCCGCCCGTGCAACGGCCGCGCCGACGATCGGCCAGTTCCTCGCCGGCTCTTCGCGGACGCGGTCGGTTCCCTCTCGGCGGCTCCAAGCCTCTCTCCCTCCATCGGCTCTCCGGGTTTTTCCCAGCTCGACTTCTCTCCAATTTCTCTCCGGACTTCTTCTTACGCGATCTTTTTATTTCTCGCGTTTCGGAGCAACTTCGAGCTTTCGACGCTCTTCTCGTCTTAACTTTCATTTTACCGTCGATTTTCCTTTTCTGGACTTTCGAGGGCATAAGACACTGCGAAATTTTAAGTGGTGACGTGTTGCGGGTATTCGCCATTTTTCGGGCTCGCTCGCTCACGAGTATTCGCGCACATCCGGTCTTTCTCGTTTCCTCCTTTCTCTCCGACGCCAGTATCGGAGACTGGATTTTCTATCGTTTCAGTCCAGGATGAGAAAAAAATCGCAGGTGTACAAAAAGAGAGGAGAGAAAATTCGCGCTTTCCAGAAAATTGATAATCTTCGTCGCGGGCCCGCCCAACCCACGTGTCGGCAAAACGGAGCAGAGGAGGGCGGGAGCGCAGGGAGAGGAGTCGCACGCAGTGAGTCGATTAATTCCTCGCCGATCGAGGGGGCGAGAGCGAAGTAAAAAAAAATCTCGAAACCCGAGAATATTCGCGCAGTCTGATAACGCGAGAGGCGGAGCGATAAGGCGTCCGACAAAAAAAAAAGAAAAGGGAGCGGAATCGAAAGAAAGTCGCGACGTGTGATGTATACATGATAAGAAAAGAGAGAAGAAATTGGAGCTCGAAAATGCAAATAAAAAAAAATAAAGTTCTGGTGATGATCTCATGATGACGACGACGAGGACGACGATGTCGACGGCAATTGTGGTCGCCAACCTGCGACGACGAGAAGAGGTGGGCGCAGGAGTAGGAGGAGGAAAATCCCGGCGGCCGGCGAGGAAGATGGCTGGCTCCTAACCTGTACGCGGCGCGGAGCACGTGTTTCTCTCCCTTGCTCTCGCGGGCAATAAGGTAAAACGCAAGCGTAGCGCTGCGCGATATTTCTGTATGTCTCGCTGTGCCGTAAGTGCGCCTGTAGGCTGGCTTGTACGCTCGCTCGCTCTTGCTTATCTTGTATGGAACGCGCCAGTGAGCAGCGGTTCTTTTTTCTCTCTTTTTTTTTTTGCTTCGCCGACACGAGTGCTTTGCTCCGGCTGCGAAGAATAGGAGCCGCTCGGCCAGCGCCGAGTGCGAAAGTCCCCGGGTTTTCGAGCAGACTCGCGATTGCGCTATCGGTTTTTCCGGTTGACTCTTTTTTTTTTGCTCCGTTTTTTTAGGCTTTTCTCGTTAGGCTGCTTTCTTTTTTGTTACTTCTCAACGAGATGATTGTTCGGACACGTAACATTCACGCGGTAATCGTTTGCATGGCTGTATACGAGAATAAATGTGCAGCTTGCCGTGAAATCTCGAATTTTGAGGTAAATTACGAAATTAATTTGTATGCATGTAGCGTCGAATGATTAACGTGTTTTTTTTTCATATTCTCTTCATGTCTGTACGTATGTTCATTGTAACGGAATATTACCCTGGCCCGTACCAGACATGTGAAATTGCCGAGTGCGAGCTCCAGAATGTGCCAAACTGGACTCGTCAGCGCGAGCTCGAAATGTACTGTTACCCGTCCAAATTCTTCTCGTAGATTTTTTTTCATTGAACGATATAAATCACTCATTTGAGCATTCAAAATGGTGGTCCGTACGTAAATGGCGGAGCCAATTGCAAATGGCAGACGAGGGATCTTCCGGGAATATTTTACGAGTAATTAATCTTAATCCTTCTCGCTCGTGTCTTTTAGTTTAAACGAAACCAATGGAAAATTGCAATTGACGTTGTGAAAATAGGACTTTCTAAAGTTTGAAGAAAGTGCACTTTGTTAATAAGTGCAAATCGATGCATCCGCGTTTCTGCATCTGATCTTGTGTACGTTGCACCGGCCATCTAAGGCGATACGTAATCCTAGAGCGGAGAATCGCGACAGCCGGTGCGTAAACCGCACGGCGGAAACTCGAGTGCAAATTAAATCCCGTCGTTTACCCTATTACACGGCAGGGCCTTGATCGAGGATGTCTAAGGCTTTTCAAGGACTTCGGCAGGCTTCTAACTTTCATCCCGACAATGTCTTCCATTTACTTCATGCTCTCAATTCTAAATACGTGCCGAGGATATTGATTTCAAACGCCTGCGAAAATGGAACGTTGAATGAATACCGAAGCCTGTGTGTTGCACTTTTAATTCTGCTTCTTTTTATTACTCGTAATGACTTTATGTGCGAGCTTGCTTTTGCGAAAAACAAAATTGTCTAAGATTACCAGGATTATTTATAAACTCTTACGATGATTAATAGATTAATTATGATAATCTTAATCTAATCACTATTTTGAACAGGCTGCGTTCTTCATGTTCTACTTAGAGAATTGTCCGCTGCAGAGAATCATGATGTAATGATCCTCGCGCAATGAGTCGCAATTGCACCATCTGTCGTTGATGGCTCGTCAAAGAGGCATCCCAGCGTTTCTCTCTTCTGTTCCTTGCAAAAATTTCCATGCATAAATATTTTTCTTTGTCTCGGCGGCCGGCATTTTTCTTTCTCGCATTCCCGTCGCACTCGCGTATAACCGTGCATTTCTCGCTCTCGAGCATTTTCCACATGCCTGAGGTGGACTTCGCTCGTACCTTTCGGCGAAACTCGATTAACAAATTGACATTTACAATTTATCGCCGTTTTCTGCGGAATCCACTTTATCGAGGATGCGTTTTTAAAGAATTAAATAATTCAAAAGGCTTATCTTGCTGATTCACTCGTTCAACATTTTTTGTTTCCTTTCGCGCTAATGTCTCGATAAAACCTTTCGCACGCGCGAGAAACGAGCACACCGTCGAGGCGAATTTGAATGCGTTTAAATTTTTTTTCGCTCTCTCGCCCCGGAGTGTTTCTTTTTTTTTTGTTGCGCGTAGAATTTTTTCTCTCCTCTGATTATCTCGGCAGATAAAAATTCACCGAATGATTAATAATTTTTCGTCCGGAGGCATCCATCAAAGGCCACTTCGACACGCGATAAATCTAGGCTCAATAAAATTTTATCGTCGCATTTTATTGCGTCATAATTCCATAAAAAGTAAAGCAAGCGCACCGAGCGTCGTTTTGCCCGACGTTAAATCCTCATTTGCCGGGTAATTCAATGCCCCGTGTAAAGTTTCCCTCTCTCTCTCTCCTTCCGAAAAAGAAAACGAGAGATTTCACGCGGCGGCGGGGAAAAATTGCGGGCGAGCCGCCTTTTTTAAAAAGTTTCATCAGGCCGATCGAAAAAAGCCGATTGTTAAGCAAAAAGCGCGCGCGGGGGGAGGCCTGGAACAAATCGAAGGAGGCGGCGATTATGGCGGAAAGTGTCGATAGCCAGTTTTGCGATTACGCCACGTCTCTCGCCCGCTCCAAATGAAACCACCGCGCCACCTCCTTCTTTCTTTTTTTTTTCCTTACCGTCGGGTATCGAGAAAGTGGGTTACTTCCGCCGCGGCGCGGATTGCGCAATCGTACTCTTGAAATTCTGCTTTCGAGGCTGTCTCTCCCTCTCCCGGCTCGATTTTACGCGCGGCGGTGCCCGCCGACACGCGATCGCAAAATTTGTCGAGTCGGCGACTCGTGTGCGCGAATTTAACGGGGGCGGCAGGTGCCCGCGCCGTTTGACCGGCGCGCGCTTTTCTTCGCTCGCGAGATGGAAAGTGCTCTCGAGATTTTTTCAGTCTTACCTGCACGGTGAGCGTGCGAAGGTTTCATTTTTGCCACGGCGATGGAATTTTCGCGTGACGGATCGTACTTGTTACGGCGGATCAATGAAAGTTTTATTCCGGTCGGCCTTGTTAATCGCGACAATGCGAACGCGAGAGTCGCCGCCGCTCGGAAGAAAAAAGAGACAATTAGCTCGGCGCTAAAAATAGAAACGTTTTTTTTTTCGCGGCGCTCGAGCGTCTTAGGCGGTGGGTCGCGAAAGTACTCGTGAGATTCGAAATTGAGCTCCGCGTCGCGGATAAATCAATACCAGCCGCGTGCTCCCTTCCAGCTGGCCGAGCTCGGTGGAGTAAAATTTATGCGCGCGATCGGAGATGTGTCGCGGTCGTAAAATGAAAGGACTCCCGAGCGAGAGAAAGAAAATGTGAGAGGAGAATGAGAAAAAAATGGGAAACCTTTTCGAACGGTTAAATAAATTACTCGGACCATTAAAGGAAGTCGCGCTGCTCGACGTAAAAAAACGAGAGGGAGAAAGAGAGGGCACAGAAGCTTAGATTGGCAAGAGGAGTATCAACGGAAATCTTTTCATCCCCTCCTCGACGAGTTTTTCTTTGTGCCCCTCGAAATCGAAATCTTGACGGTACTCCCCAATGCTATTCGCGGATGCGGCAGGTACTCCTGATGTGCCTGACTGAACGATAAGCACGGTCTAGAAAAGGATGGTATTTTAAGAAGCATTGATTAGAAGGGTAGGATCTTTTTTTGCTTCCACTAGCTTTTCTCTTTATTCTGAGAAAAATTGCTTGATGTTAACTTAAAATAGAGAAATTACCTTCACTCAAAACTTTATTTAAATACCGTACGAAAACTAATTGGGTCTTTGTATGACAAATTTCGTTTTATAGGATACTGAAAAATAATCGACACGTATTTTTTCCTTTCTCGACTTAATGGTTATTAACAAAGATATAGCAGATTAAAAACGTGACGTCACTACGCCGCAGTATATCTGCATAGTGTATGAACGTGACGTCACACGGATTTTCAAAGCCCGATATTTCTGTTAATACTCATTTAACTAAAAAAAGAAGAATACATCGACTACTTTTCAATATTTTATGAGACATACAAAACGAAGTTAAAAAAAGTTTTTATGCAAAGTCCTAATTAGGCTCCTATTTTCATCCACAAAGACTTTCATAAAAAACCGCTGCCAATAGATTGGCAGTTAGCTTCCTCCAAATTAATTTTGCTGCTTCTTTTATTAATTTTTGTT
>UXGC01001114.1:0-34608 GCA_900480045.1 Eurytoma adleriae
TCCTTTGAGGGAAAGCCCTGATTCGTTTGAAATAAATTTCTTCGAGGTGTTTGTCTTAAACAAATATTTCTTAGTAGCAAAGAAATATTCCTTAACAGTTAATGCACGGTTACTTTTTTTAAGGTAAGGTTGAGATCGACATGTGAATCTTTAACGAACCGTTTCTTAACTGTTAAGTCATATGCCTTTGGCTCAATTTGAAGTCATATTCCTTAACTGTTAAGACGGCGACTTTGGGCCAAATGTGTATCGCTTCGAAAGGCGTAACGAGCCTTGCGCAATCGAAATAAATCTCGCGATGAACACCTAATATGTGCGCTCGCCCGTGGAGTTCGTGAGCGCACGCGCGCACAAAGGAGGGCTCCTGTACGACGGAATCAAGTATATTCTTTGATTCGAGGACCGACCGACGGGTAAACCGGGCGCGTTTTTCCCAAGCCCCGAGATAACGCCGACGCCACGTGCGTCCCATTAGGAGCGTTTAAAGAGGTCTCGGAAGCGCACGCGGCCGAGCACAGACAGGGGTATTTAAAACCCCCGGGCGAGGAGGTACACTTACGCAAAGCGAGACACTTGTATGCCTCTCTCTCTATATCTCTCTCGCTCTCTCGGTACAGTATTGTGGATCCATAAGCATCTCGATTGACAGTACCCTTTCATAAGATAATTATGGAAATGTAACTGGGAGAATGTCGTATGCCGCGCTAGCCTGCCTGTGAAAGAAACTAAACTGTATTAGTCTTCCTTTGATTATTTTGACGGCTTATTTCTCGGCTTATCTGCGAAATTAAAAGCTGTATGAACGTTGAATTGCGGTTTACCACGGGAACAAAAATTCACGAACACATCGTGATCTGCACGTCTATTTGTAAGCAACTCAGCGAATTACCGTATTGTACGCGTGGAGATTTTCTCTGATTATGCCTACTAGTGATTGTTCTGCGCAATGGATCGCCTAAGTACTTTCGGGATAAATTTAGTTTTCATCCCACCGATAACAAAGGCTCTTTTGCACCGGGTCCTTTAACACTCGCTGTCGAATCATCTAGGATGTGGAACAAATTTGACGAGGACATTGAAAGATCACCTAACTGACAAGGAGAGAATCGGAGGTTTGTTTTCTTTATTTTCAACATTATGATAGAATATTTGATGTAACTCATTTCAATTTAAACGTATTAGGACCGAATTGTCTGGTACATTTACCGCTAGGATGGACTCTGGGACATTTCTTCCGCAGGCAAGTCTAGTGCCTTAGTTTTATATAGAAACCACTTTGAGAACTGAGTTGTTATGCGGGTTTGAAGAAGGGTTTTAAGGTTCTTCACTATTTAATTGACTATTACGAAAATTAAAAATTAATTGCAAGTGTTATAATCATATGCGACTAAAATTTCAATGAAACATTTGTGTTATTTGTTGGAGATCCATCCTTTTAAATTGTTAGGGCTTGAAACAGATGGTTTACAAATCAACCTTAGTGGAGAATGGTGTAGATTTTATATATTTATACATTTATTTGTTAATCTTAATTTTTAAGCTTAATTTTATTTTCGCGAACCTATGTGTGCGAACGCAGACGTTTAGTGCATCTAGCGAATGACGATTAACTGCATTCGTAATTCCTATTATTAGCCGCTGCTAAATAGGACCACCGGCCCTTATAGCTACGAATAAAGAGATTCCAAATCCTCTCTCTTTCAAATCGCCGCCTGTCTACGTTTGCATAAACAATGCGTCGCGTTTTATCGATTCGTAAATCATCTCGGTGCTTTGAACAGCTCGAGCGCGTGGGCGAGATTCGAGCGATTTCCCTTTACGTTTGTCTTCGGCGCTTTTCGCGCTGCCGCGGCGATAAATCAGTCGTTACGAGCGATTTCTCGCGCCCTTTCGGCCTAATAAAGTGGGAGGCGAGTGATCGTCTCCGGCGCTCGCGCGGCTTCGATTCTTTCCGTTCCGTAAATAAGTTTTTACGAGCCGCGTGGGAAAATCTGGGTTAATAAAAGAGCGGCATTAAGAAACCGCTCGTTCCTTGAGAGAAAAAAAAAATTTTGTTTGGCCCCCGCTACCCGCGCGGCACTTCGAAAATTAATGATGCGGCAGAGTATCTCCCGGGCTTCAGATGTATCTCTTAAACAGACGATAAAATTCCTAAAGATGTAGCCGTGTAAAGTCGTAATAAGGATCGTCGCTTCGTTTATTATTCAAACTGATCGAAAAAAGTGTCTTTAAAAAATGTAACTGTTAATTGACTTTGCTACATGTGAATTCCATTGGTGTTGTTTCTACATAAAGCAGGAATTTTGTAACTGATCAAATTACTAATTTTAAACAGTAATTTCACTAAGGGATTATATATTTCGGGTAACCATAATTGTAGTCAACGAGTTGTCATCTTATAATTTCTTAATGAATTATATATAGTGCGTAAGGGCCTGCGCATAGAAAAAACAAAAACAGAATAACCACAACTTTAAAGAATAAGGAATAACCATAAGAAAAAACAAAAACAGAATAACCAAAACTTTAAAGAATAAGGAATAACCACAAGAAATTTACATTGTTTGTATATCTTTATAAATATATATGAAATAAGACATAAGCATTAAGTCCAAGGTCTTATGTCTTATTTCTCCTTTATATACATAGTTACTATATAGTTTTTTTAGTTCACATATAATAAGTCACTATTTACATTTTCTAAGTGAATTTCACATTTTCATATTTAGAGAGTACATTTACCGCCAGGTAGACTGAGACCGACGTTTTCCACCAACAAGTCTACTGCCTCAGTATTATACATGTACCACCTTTAGATCTAAAAGGTTAGGCACTGATAAAGCAACTAGTGTTTCACCGTATACACAACTATAAATAAAAATATTTCGTAATCGTTTAAAAAAATAATTGATTTCTTGAATTGAAATAGAGGTAACTCATCAGAATATGTTCTGTTATTTTCAGCCAGTTTATTTCCTGTAATCGTTGCAATCAAATGACACTAAAATTATAATGATTTTAGGAAATGCAATAAAGGTACATTGTACTTTTGAGTACATTATTTTGCCAAATTTATATTGTCAATTCTAAGTTAAATTTTTATTTTCTCCCTTAATTTTCATTCAATACCAGTACTAACAAGATCTCCAATACGACATTAAACCGCTTGCTATCTTTTATAAATGTAGTTATTTTAAAACGATCACTGCACATTAATTACGAACGCATCAAATATACAAAGTGAATCGCATCCCCGACAAATTTAAACATCAGCCAGCACGCAGCTATATACGATCCACGAGAAGCACTCGAGCTGGTTCTAGATTAACCTCCCGGTAATCCCGGCAAACATACCGCAGTCCCGCGGAAAAATCCGAGCCCGCCGCGCGTACGGAGTCGCGAGGTGGGAAGCTCGTCGGAGCCCCGGTAATTGCGAAAGAAAATCCCTCGCGCAGATTCCGATAATAGCGCGCGCTCGCGCGGAGCACCGAAGGCCGGCCAAAGTGGAAATTAATAACGACGCGGAGCCGCCGGCTCTCGATATCTCCTCGGGGGCACAGTCCGAGCGAGCCGTTCGACATAATTGATGCTCGGCTTTAACGCGGCACTTAACGTCTTGTAAAGGCGCGGGCGTAAATTAACGTATATTTTTATCTCCTCCCCTTTCGTCGCCGAAAAAAAGACACCGCGCGTACACGTACGATCAAAAGACGCGCTCAAAGCCGCGGCTAATTAGCCGGTACATTTCTGCGCTCGATTTGAGTTTCAAAACCGAATTTAGACCCGGCTGAATTATGCGCGCGAAAAAAATTGATCAAGTCCGGCTGCGCGAGAGCCGGCGAACTTGTAATTGAATTCGTCGGAGGGGCGCAGGCAGCAGCGCGTCTGGTTTTGATGGGAGCGCGAGGCGAAAGTTTAATTCCTCGATTACAGGCAAATCGAATGGACCGGCGGTACCCCCCGTCGGGCCGGAGTATTTAAACATCGGGACGAGGCGCGCGGCTTTATTTAAAAGCGAAGTCCCGTTATACGCCGGACTCGTTATAATAGCCCCGCGCGCCGGAAACTAGAAATTAACCGTACCGAGAGGCGCCCGAGAAAATCTTGATTGTAGGCGCGTTGTGTTCCGCGGGAGACACTTACCATCGGGGAATCTCTCGGCGGGCGTAGGGGGGAGGCATGAATGGCTCATACACGCGACTCTTTTAAAAGCGAATCCTTGTATAGCCTCGAGTCGAGAGAGGGACTTCTTAATCGCGATCCTCCTACGCCCCGCCTCGACAAGAGCTACACGCGAGAAAAACGCGAGATAAGATTAAGCGCGCGAAAAATTGCCGGCTCGTCCCCGATAGATAATTAACTAGTCGTTGAGCTACAATTTAGTGAACCGATCGCTACAAGGGGGATAAGGACAATTTATTGAATTGCAAATTAACAGACGCGTATTCAAATTGCGCAAACGACTGAATCCACAAATAGGCGAAGAAACGCAGTGGAGTATACTTGTATTCTTTCGAAAATGATTGAATCAATTAGATTTTAATGCACTAGTGGATTAAACGACGCTTCGGGCCGTAACAATTTTGTTTTGTGAAATGTCGCTTTTGAAATTCTCGTTAAAAACTATCGACCAATTAATTCCGTGCTGACAAGGTGACGTCACGACTTTTTAATGAAGGTTTATTAATACAGAAATTTAAAAAAGATATCCTTTTTCTTCTCCTTTGTAAAGGATTACATTTTCATTAAAATATATCGCTTCGTGCTATTCTACAGTTACTCCTTAAATATATGTCATTTTTAAAATTCTCAGTTAAAACAATCGGTCACGACTTTGTCAATGAAGAATCAGTGAACTTTACATCGCTTTACATTAGAATAATTGGACTGTGAATAATTTTTTGTGAAAATTCATCTTCTAAATTTCTTTTTCAAAGAAGGGTCACGACGAGTAGAGGAATGAATGTAATCATAGTTATTATAAAATCTGGCAAAATACGGTTTTCCTTTGAATTTTATTGCTATTTTTACTACAATATCTACGGTACTTATTTAACGAAATAATAGTAATCTTCGTTTCTGCGCGAAATGAAATTGCAATTTTTATCATAAAACAACATTCATAGGATAAAATTGTAATATTGTTTTTTTTTCATTTCGTGACAGGATCGTGTTACCACTTTTTTCCAAAATTACATCCTTTACAAATATGAAGAAATAACACACATGAATATTCACTTACGCTAAGTAAAAATGGTTTACTGAAGAATAAGAAAACAACTTTTGACTTAGAATAAGTGCCTTGCATATTTTTTAAAAATGAATTTTCACTTATCGATTATTACAACAATACGGAAGAGAAAAAAAAGTCCTAATAACCTTTCGATTAAAACATTATTCTATATCTCAGAAAATTTGATCCAAAATAAATACGATTAGCTCAGTTCTCGCTTAAATCGAGGGGTACTTCAGCCTCTCAAATTTCGAGAAATATAGATATTGATCAAAACTGCTCCGAACTTTGACAAAGACGACGAGCATTCGAGCTCCTCCAAAAAACTCAGTCAACCATTATGCGAAATTTTCCAGCGAGAAGAACAGCCTTCCATTCTCGTAATTGGAGTTAACGAACGCGGAGTGCGCCCGCCGAAATTCCCGTCGCGCTCCTCGAAAGTATCGACGCGCACGCGATTCGCAGTTATGAAACTCGACGACGCAGCAACATCAAAGCCCGCGCGTGCCCTCGAAAATCGAGAGCCGCTCGTAATTCTCCCATGCATCATTCATGCCACCCGTAGGATCGAACTTAAAAAAAATGCACACACACACGCACACACACACACACACGCACATACGCGTACACACATACCCACATACGCACACAAACTTGCAAAAAAAGGAAAACAAACGTATGAATCTCGCATCGGTTTTCCGCGTCGCTCCGGCCCATCAAAATTCACGGAGGATTAATGAAAGAGCATCTCGCCACCGGAAGGCGCGCGCAATATAAGCGTGTGTGTTCGCTCCCGGCGAGCGGCGGCCGATTAGATTTGCTCCGACACAATCGAGGCTGCCGCGCACAAAGGCAGGTAGCTCGCGCGCGCGGCGAAAGTGCGCGTAGGATTTTAATCTGCATCGCCCCGGGGGAGGCGGGTGCCTAGTAGTCGTGTACACTCGTGAATCACACCGTCTTACGCGCGGCGCAGCTCCTTTGTCGCGTTGCTCCTATTATAACCCTGTCGGCGTCGCGATTTTCCCGCGATAACGACGGAGACGGGGGGGAGACAAAAGCGGGGGGGAGGAGGAGAAAGAAGGGACGTCGTCGTCGGTGATAAAGGCGCTTTTGTCGGCGCTTATCGCCGCGCGCTCCGGAATTCGCGATCGCCGATAAGCCGCCGAGTCATTTCGTCATCGGGAGAGGACTCATCGATCCGCTCGGGCGGCGCAATTAAGACCCGCCGCGCCGTTTACCTGTTGCTCGGCTCGGGAATTAATAAATCGGAAAGCCGAGCGCTCGATACCGATCGGTATGCATTTGAATCCAGTTAGGCCCCGGTCGTCGATTTTTCTTTCGTCGTCCGGCGCGTTTTCACCGACACTCGCGGGCCTTGTCTCGTTGATGAATATTTAAAGCGCCGGGAGGGGGGGCCACTCGCGGTGCTCTATTTTTACGGTGGCCACGCGGACAAAGACGGACTTTATTAAGAGCGGCGGAGGAGGACGGAATTAAATGAGAAATGAGACGCAGGAATTACCGTAATTGATAATACTTAAGTAGTATTTATGTGATTGCGCTCGTGAGCTGCGCTTTATAAGTGCACATAATGCTCCCGAGCGTTTTAGAAGGTACGCCGGGCGCAGCGAGTCCGATGAATATTTAAGCGTCCTGTTTGCATATTCACCTGAACTTTCGCGAGGAATCTTAAATTTTCCTACTTTTAAATTGCTTCTAAATCGTACAAAAAAGTTTTTCCGCGCTGCTTCTCATGTTTAAGGAAATTCTTCAACTTAGTATTTCTTTAAATGAAAATTTAAAGTTTATACAGAAATCCATTTAAATATTAGTAAATTATTATTATTATTAGAATTAAAGACTAAACATAACCAATTAGAGGTATGTACAAATATAATCGGTGATCATGTAACGAAATGATTCTTGTGGAATGTTTTTAAATCTACCAGAATTTATTGAGTTACGCGCGATCAATTGTTTTGCACTCTTTTAATAAAATTCAGAAAAATTCATAAATATTAACAAATATTAATAAAAAGTTTAAATTAAAGAACTGTATAATTCGTAAGAGCATTTTTTATATCTACAACTTTTCTTAGCCGTATGTATACAATTACCAGGATGATTGATACATTGTAATTGTTGGGATTAGAAAATAAACGCAATTATTTAAAATAAATTTCCGAAGGATTAAAAAATTGAAATACTTGATGATTATTTAATTAATTCATTAAAAAAAGTAAAAGGTTCTTTGATAATTTATATTGAAATATTAAATTTATACGTCGAAACGTTTTGAGTTTTGGCGCCGTCTAACCAGACGTTTCCGTTAACCAATTAAATTGCTTCTTTAAATACTTTGCAACATCCTGCCATTGTTTTTTTTTAAAGAGAAAATTGCAACGTCGCTTGAATGTTTTGATATATTAGACACTCTGAACTGAACGTAGCTGCAAAACTGGCGCCACGAGCGGAGTTATCATTTTCGGTAACTCCATATGCGCGTCAGAAAGTTTTTAAGTAATCTAATAAAGTTCCAATCATCCCATTTTTAATTCCCGTTGTGTCACACTCACGTGTTCTTTTTCGATTGAGACCAAAAGCATTAATTTAAGGTCCGTGCTTTAATTACCGTCGAGCTCTGCTCGATTGTTTAAATAAAACACGTCAAATTAAAAGTTGAAATTAAACCGCTTCACCGTCAAAAATAAATCCCGAATTAACCCGTGAAACTCGTTCAAATCGAATTTAAGGTTCGAAAACGCTCGCGTTTCATTAAAAATCGATGAAAAAAAAGTCGAGCAATCCTTTAGTTTCATTAACCCGCAGACTCGGGCTCAATCGCGCTTCGCACAAAGGAGGGAGGGGGGTGCAAAAAAGAGAGGAGCTGAAAAAGGAGCAACGGCAAACACAATATCAGTCGGACCGAATTAGACTCGCACATAATATCCTGCTCTCTCGGAATCAGCGAAATCACATAAAATCGCGGGTATAGCCGGCGGGAGCGTCGGCGGCACCGATCCAGAAAAAGCGCGCGCGAGATAAAGCAATATAGGGAGATCAAAGGAAGAGAAAAATAAATGCAGGCGCGCGAGAGGGACTCCCGGGGCACACAGCAGCAGCCAGTCACAAAGACAAAAGAGGAGCGCGCCGGAGAGGAAGAGGAAGAGGGAGACGGAGCGATGAAGTTGTCGCGTACTTTGACGTAACGAGCGGCAATTGAGTATCGCGTGTATCGGAGGGGAGCGGCCAAGTGCGCGACGGGCCCTGGGAGGTGAACAAAACACGGCTGCTCTGCCTCGGCGTTTACCCGCGAGTGGCTGCCGTGGAAGGAAGGAAGCGAGCCCGGAGGGGAGTCGGGGCCCGCGCGCACCACCTCGTCGTCGCCTCCTCTTTTTTTTTTTTTGTTCTTTCTTCCACCCCACCTCCCACGCGCGCTCCCTTTGACTATGAAATTCAATTTGAATGGCCGGAAGTTAGTTCGGCTGGAGTTCGCGCGCGAGAGAGCTTAATTACGATAATTGGATATAGTCGTTGTACGGGGAAACTTTTACTCTCGCGCGCGGGCCCCCCCGTACACGTACAACCTGATTTCAGCCATTGTCGCGACGAAATAAGGTTAAACGACGTAAGGAGGGCCGTTTCTTTTTCAGCTCTTCCCTTCGATTCTCTCTCTTTTTTCTCTCGCTTCCTCCGCTCTTGGTACTCTTCTTCTTCTTGTTTTATTGGCCTTGGGTCTCTTAATTGCGACTCCGATTTGCCACTATTCATATTATGCCATATAGGACTTTAGGTAATAATTTTTTAAGAAGATCCCTATGTAGTTATGATGGGTCCACCCCCTCACAGAATGCCTATTACAGCACCGTGCAAGACATGTACACACCACAACTAGCCCTATTGCTTAACAGGATGTGGTCCACGGGATCTGAACCACGGAAATCTCGGTGGTAAGACACTTGGAAAAATCCAGTGGTGTCCCAATGTCAACTCCCGATTGCGAGTCCGACACTCCGCCCTCGCTCTTGGTACTCGATTGATGCGATGCGAATTTAGTGCTGCAGAGTGACCGTCGTAGAATTAGAAGACGGACGTGTGACGGTCACGTGATACCTTGAAAATTGTTGACCATGAGAGGCTATGACACATTCGAGTGGAAGCTTGAAATAAAATTATCGAAAGAATAGAAATTAAATCAAGGACGAGGGTTATTCACTACAATTTTAGGGATGCTTGATTATAATAATTACTGAATTCAATTGATTTTCAGCGATTACGAGGTATTTCTACTATCAGTAAATGCAGTAAATGATTCAGCACTGGTATAACTTTCTTCAACGCTTAGTCTTAAGGTATCGTATATATAAAACAGAGACGGCAGATCCGTTAGTGGGACAAATACTAGACTCAGAGTCCACCTGGCAGTAAATATACTATCTAACATTACATCAAGACTTGACGTAAATAATTTGAACGTTTGACTTAACTTGTACTCGAGTAGTTCCGCGAGTCGAAGATGACCGAATGAAAGATGTCGAAAAAAAGATAATTATTAATCTAATTAATGACTACTCCTTATTTAATAAACTATTTAGATTACTTGTAGTTGGTAGTGATTTTTTATTTAAGAATCGTAATGATTTAATAACTTTTGACTTCAAATTCATTAGATACTGTCATACTAATTCCAAAGACACTTATTTAAATGTGGTTTATCATTACCAGAATAAATAACCGAATGATATTAAACTAAAAAATTATTACGATCATTTTATAACTAAATACAGTTGCATAAGTTACGTGTACTGACATACTCTTATATTTTTAGAATGTCATTTTGAAGTAAAAACGTCGGTTATCTTTTAACGAGCGTCATAATTATCACGATATCGTCATATCTGACGTAACGTGACGAATTCTTAAGTGACGTGTCATTTTGTAACACTAGACGCGACGGGAACGGCCTCTTCGGGATTCCCTTTTATTCGACGAGTGCATTATGACCGAGGAGTTTTTAGGGCGGGATTGCACTCGCATTACGGTGAATTTTTTAGCCTACGCGAGCTTTCAATATTGCACAAGATGCAGATGCAGCTCTTAGTCAGTTGCAGTAATGTAGAGTGTATGTGTGAACGAGGGATACGCGTGTTAAATAATGAAGGAGTTCCAAAGCTTTTTGCCGCGTTTCTCGTTGTTTTGAGAGCGGCGGCCTGACGTTTAGTGTACTTTTAATGACATTTTGTAACTTTGCAATTTTCTTCCTACATTTGTTTCAAGCTTTACTCTGTTTAGGCAAAAGCTCGCGTAACGCAGAGGTGGAAATTTATTTATACACACCTACAGAGGTGAACATTTATTTAAACAAAATTTTACAAAAAACAGTTTTTTCTGTTGAATTAATTGTTATTAAAATTTTAATTTCAGGTTTAATGTAATGTGTATTTTTCAATGCCAACGTATATATTATAGAGTGTATATTTATTACGTTCAGTCTGAACTTTGTGAAATGTTATAATAAATGAAATTATATGTTATAATAAATAAATGAAACTAAGACTTTTTGTCTATTAAAAAAAAAATTCCTATCCAGTCTTGTAAATTGCTGGAAATTATCTCATCTTCGCTCAATTTTTTCAAAACAAGTTAATTCTTACAATTAGTCATTCATAAAAATGGAATACCATATTTTAATACGGTATGCCACTCTTACGTCATCTCTTAATAATTTAAGACAACAAATTCCGAATAAAAATTTATAGTTTTCATTCAAATTTAACCAAATTATAAACAAAATAATTTATTTAAAAGACCATAAAAAAAATAATCTATTTCGTTTCAGAGTAGCATCGTTAAGAGACTGTGTTACCCGCATGTGCAGCCGGCAAATAATCCCGCTGCAAACTAAAGCAGTTTTTCTCACTCAAGTCGGAAAACTAAACACAGCCCTAATCGTAGCTCACTTGGGCGTCGCGATAAATCGGCCCGAAAATACGAGCATTTGGAGGCAATGAGAGGTGGCCCCCAGAGCGGCGGGCCTCGGCCGCGGCGTTAACGACTTTCTCCGCGCGCGCGCGCGGCCCCGTCGACTCGTCCGTTTGCTCTCGCATACACCCCAAATTAATGAGTCGCGTAATTTTCGGGTCGCGCGACGAATTAATACGCGCGCCGGGAAATTTCGGCGAGAAAAGGCCCGCATAATGGCCGCGATGATTTAGGTGCGGGCTCGGCGGCCCTTTTTGGCTCGAGGGCCCCGCGAGATACACCGCATCGGCGCGCATTAATCAATCGGGCCGCGAGATACGCATTTAAATCGCGGGTAATCCACGATTACGCGGCCGCGCCGCCGTTATTACGTTGCTCGAAATAAATGCCCGGGATATTATTCGCGCGAAACGCCGCGTCGACCTTTTAACGATATTATCTCGTTAATTGTGTATTGGTGTTTCAATTGTAGCCGCGCGCGGATCGGATCTGCGATCGGGCGCAGTGTAAGGCTGCAATTAAAACGGAATTGTCGCCGCGCGCCCCGGGGGAAAATTGAGTTTTATGCGCGAGCGCTTGTTTCGCGGATGCAACATCTCCGATTCGCGGAAATAAATCAATAAACGCTTTGGCCGCGCGCAAGTAGAGCGATAACTTTGCCAGCGACTTGGGAACAGTGCTCTTACAGAGTACTATATCAGGCGACATGTTTTCAACACACTCGATAATTAGATTTTATTAATAGGCATCGCGACACAAAAGATTGTAAAACAATTTCTGATTGGTTAATTTTAGAATGAATATTTTAATTGATTATCTTTAACCTCCTTGCATTCAGTGATTTATCTAGATCTTTCAGTTTTTTATTGTTGGAACGGATTTTTAAGTATTAAGTGTTTAAGGATTTGTTGCCTCATTTAGATTAAGTGTGTACGTTATTTGCCTCTTTTAGGTCAAGTAACCTAGTTTTGTTGAAAACGTCCCTGGTAGAAAATAACCCTACCAAAATGGCTTATGTATTAATAATACCAAAAGAATACCAATTCTTAGTCAATTTTTTAAGCCAATGAATGACAAAAATATATATTGCGTCGATAGTTAAACATAACCTCAATTAGAAGCACGAGTTTACTGATTTACTATCTATTCGTGTAAGCAATACGTAGTGTAAAAATTTGTACAAAAACTTCTTCATCAATAATTCTTAATTTGAATAATTAGTAGGTAATAATAAACAGGTCTTTTTGGTTCTTAAATAAAAAAAATCACTACCAACATATGTATATGAAATAATAATAGTTATAATTTAGATTTCCAATTACGTACTTTTACAGTCATTTTAAAGTTTTTGGGCATCAGACCTTCCAGCTTTTTAAATTGTGAAACAATTCGAACATAGGAACAGTTCGAGTCATTTACATCTATTAATGTGAACTCATTTAAATTAAAACATGATCAGACCTTGATACAGTGAATAATATTAGGTAATAAATTTACCGCCAGGTGAACTATGAGTCTGATGTGTTTCCCACTAACGGGTCGGTTTCCTCAATTTCATACCTGAACGGTTAGACACTGAAGAAAGCTAGTGAACCCCATTTGTATGATTATAACTGTTTATAAAAAAATTATGCAATCGACGAAAAATTTGATTGAATTCTTGTAATTATTGCAATCAAATGTTACTAACTAGAAACTTACTGCTTTCGACTTCAGTCCATCCAAATCTTTATGTCTTTTCCTTTAGTTTTTAATAAAATAAAATTAATGTACTCTGCTTTTCTTTTGAAATCAGTTCTTAAATTTTGGTTTAAGCAGAGTCATCGATTCCCTTTATGCAGAGTACTAGAAGTCCGCTAAACTTCCGAATTATTTGAATGACCCTAATAAAGTATCATTTCTATTTCTATATCTCATACAAGTTTCAACCCCAGAACAAGTGAATGAATCACCAAAAATAAATGAAAAATTCAAAAAACGTCAAGTTACATTCTTCGAAATTTAATTCAAGTCCGAATTAAAGTGAGTCGGACAATCACATCAGTGTCCGCGGGTGGATAAAAATCGACGTTTCGCTGAGTAGGAACGCCCGGGCGCTCGGACAGCGGGCGGAGAAAAGAGCGGGCGAAAGGTCGGCCGTGGGTGAGCCGCGGCGCACAAAGTGAGCCACGTCACGAAAGTGCATTAGTCGCACAACTCGTTCGTTTATACGGCCTTTTGCGAATTAGATTTTATCCCGCGCGGCGCAGGTACCGGCGTTTTTGCGGCGAAAGTAAATACGTTTTACGAGCGGGAGACTTTGTCGGCGACTACATCGAACTCGCGAGCACCGACCGATCGGTAAATTCTTCGGGAAAAAAAGCCTCGGATAATTGGAATCACGCGGGTATTTTTGCGCTCGCGTTACGTCACGGCGAAATTTCGCCTCCCCCTCCTTTAACGAGAGCGGGGAATTAATCAGCCGCGGAGACACTCGGGGTAACGAGTTTTTCGCCGGGAATTGGGCCGAGTGCTTCTTCCCCGCTTTTTTTCCTCCTTTTGCGGATGCGACGGGCGCGACGGAGATTAATTTGAATAGTTAATTTGCGCGTCGCCGGACAAAGGAGGTTCGAGCCGAAAAAGTGCGGCGGCGCGTGGGCGAGCCGCGAGAGATTCCGAGGTCGGATTAGAAGGTGGGGTTCAACCTTTCCTCGCGTCTTTTTTTTTTCTTTTTTACCTGTCGTCGAAATTTTTCAACGGCTCGCCGCGCGTCCATTGTTGCGCGCACCAGCGTGCCCCTCGGTGCGTATACTCGCCTTTATTATTTATAAACAAGCGAGTTTGTTACGTGCCACTTTCTTAGAATACAATAATAGAGGCGATAATCTATTCAACGCGCTATCGAAGCGCACAACAATGGGCTCCGTTTTTTTCCAATAATATTCATTCGATATTTCAATAACAAGAGTCCGATGGTTATAACGCTATATGTGCCCTTTTTTGCCGTTCGATCAAATTTAACAATCTTATTAAAGTAGTTTTATTAACGTCATAGAGACATTAAAATAATTTTTTATAATTGGTTCTTGTTACTAATTTTATAATACAAAAAGAGAAGAGAAAAAGAAATACGTATGTAGACAAAATTTGTTACAATATTGCTAAGAGAAAATTTATGATGTTTCTGCAAACTACGTTCCTTTCGGAACTACGATATGTTAAATTTCGTTATATTAACTACACGGAGCGAGACTAGTCGAATAAAAAATTATCAAACTTTTGTAGTAATCTTGGGATACTTTGACTTTTTCGCGATTTTTACTATGAGTTTGGCAATTTTTACTAAGTGCTTAATAAAATTTACCCATAGGAATATAATTTTTACAATAAACTTAGTAAAATTTGTCCAAAAATTTTGGTGATTTTTTCTAAACGTTGGCTTCGAATATTTACCTCTAATTTAATGGTAATTTTTATTGTGCTGGTCTCTCTGTGTAATAGAGATATGATCCAGATTATTAATAAAAAAATAAAAATAAAGAGGAAGAAACTTTCGTAAAAGATTCAATTTTTTTATACGATATTAAGAGCCGGATGTATTGGATACCGAAAATAAAACATCTAAAGAGACTGGAATCCGTTTTATTTCTGATCCGATTTGAACAAACTTATTTTGCTCCTTAGAAAATTGCTGAGGTGGTTTCCCGAGGTATTTTAATTATAGGATATACCGTTGCGGCGTAAAATTTAATTGTTGTATGAAATTTGCTACTTTCTTTTTGTAAGCAAAGAAATTTAATTCCACGAAATATTCAACGCATTCTAAAGATGTTAGAAACAATGATCTTATTTTTACAATAATCTATATTTTTGAAAATTTGATACATTCTTTTGTCTTCTCAAAATTGAGTTGGAAAATTTAGTGATTGCAAGGAGTATTTTAAATTTAAACAGCTTCTATTTATTTTTGACATTATTTTGAGAGATTTTAGTCTAAATTAAGGTCTGGCTTTGAAAATTACAGAAATTTTTTCAATATACATATAGATAAGAAAAAGTAACATTTGAATGTGGTGTGTTTGAGTAAACTCAATTATTAGTATTATTACAGTTCCGCTGTAGAGGCAACTGGCACGATTGTACATTCTGATGAGAATATTCAATTTGTAGACAACAGCTGTTCATTTCGAATATTCCCGAACGGAAGCGTCGAATTAAACTACACCGCCACAGAGAACAAGGGGTATGCATGCGCGATTTCTTCTTTCATTGGTCTAGCGGACAAACGATTTTACATGTATCCGCTAGCCTCAAAGAATTTACAATCCACGTTGAATTCGCGCGCGCGTTATTGAAATTTTTTTTCGTCCCAGCGACCTCGAACGCGGCGTTCGTTCGCACGAGCACCGCTAATTGGATAATATTTAAACTTGGCCATTGTCGGATCAAACAATCGGCGGTAATAATTTCGATCAATCAACAAAAATGCAAAAAAAATTACGCGCGAATCCGAGCGAAGCTTACCGTGAAACAGGCGTAATTGCGAGAAGAGGAAATTCGCCCGGGACGCTTTTGTCTCTCCGATAATTAAAAAAAGAAAAAAAAAAGAGGATACCCGGTCGAATTCGCCGATTCATCTGACCGAGTGAGCTTAAAAAGCCGAAAAAAATAGAATCGCCAAAAAAAAAGTAGGTGGCGGTGCGGACGCCCGCGCCGACGCTTCCAATCGAATTCAAAAGCCCATGATAACCCGAACGCGCACAAAAAGGGCCGCAGTCGCACGAATTAGGAGCGGACAAAGCGGCTGCCTCCGTACCATTGACGCTCGGCGCGGTGTAATGATGTCGTCGAAAATAAAAAGTTATTGGACGCCGGAAGTAAGCCGCCCCCCTGCCCCTTTCCCGCCGAAAAAAAGGGAGAGCTTTTCGAGTGCCCGCACTGGCCCGAGGCCCTTTTCCCGCGCGCGCGGGGGAGGCGCCGTTTATTTATTTACGCGGCGGAGAATGAAGACGTCGCGGAGAAGGGGGCGAGGAGATAGCCGGGCGGCGGTAGCCGTGGAGAGCGTAATTGCGCGTTGATAAAGAGCTTTCGGAAAAATTACGACGATAGCGAGCTTGAGGTGGCTTGAGTGAGATTTATCTTGGGGACGCCCGGGACGCGCTCGCTTGTTCTTTTGTGCGTGGCTGGGATGTCCATTAAGGAAGTTATTTTAATGAAGCCGACGAGTCTCTTTGCTTATCTCTCGCTTTTCCATGACCAATTACTAGCTTTTCGACAATCGCAGTCTTCGTGAAAGAATCTCTTTTTTCTTTTACGACTCGTTGAGCATTTTTTTTTCGACCGACAAACCATCGCGCTTTCAATTTTTTCGTAACCTTTTGATAAAATTCAGAAAAATATACGCCTTTGAATATTAATTAACGTCTTTTTTTAATTTATAAATAATATTCTTTAAAAAAAATATCTTTTTAACGGTTTATACTAAGAAATATGCTGTGATGCATTGGAATGTTTGAGGTTAGAAAATATATTAAAAAGGTAATCATTTTTTAAGAAGTTTATTTAATAAAATTTTATATTAATTGGAAAATTTAATCCTTATTTCATTAATCTTTTAGACAAATGAAAATTACTTAAATTTAAATTAAAACATTAAATTGCTAAGAAAATATTTAGAATTTTGGCGCCATTAATTTCAAAATTTGTATTATAATGGCGTGTATTATACAGAGTTAACAATATGTTATAATAAGTAGGCGCAGAAGTAAAGTTTTACAAAATATTTCCTTGAAAAACAAAGCTAAAGGATTTAATAGCATTTTAAATGCAGCAATGTGGGAAAAAAGTCATCACTTTTTTGAGAGAGGATTCGTGACATTCAATTTATAAATTTACTTTCATAAATGCGAAATTGTAGAAAAAACTTAAAAAAAAGAAAAAAATAATAAAGTTTTATAATGTATAAAATATGTACACTGTTCTTAATCCTTCTTCAGGCAACCAATCATGTTCACGAGCTTTACAACAGAGGCCACCACTTTTTGTAAAAAGGATTAATTTAAAAATTTATGATCGTAAATGTACAGACCAGGCAACCAGTTACTTTCACGTATTAAATTCATCGCAACAAAGGCCATCACTTTTATAAAAGAGGATTGTCCTGTAAAATTAAAATAAACTCGGAAAGGAAGTACAGAAAAATCCAAGCCACGTCATTTTCTGGGATCCTTCAACAAGCGGATTGACTGAAATTGTGTCAACTAAAGGAAAAGTCACGTTTACGAAATGAATTTAAAAAATCCCGCTGATCCAATTGTGAAACTCGTCCGATTTGTATTGTATTTCACCGCGAAAACGGGTTTATTTGATAACCGATAATAAAAAGACGCGCCCGCGGTGCACCGAACGGGCGGCTAATTGATTTGACGAAGAATTTTTTGATTGACGGTGACTGGATTACGATAATCGCATTTTTAACCGAACAGTTATTGGATTTGCGTTTGACATCCGGCGACATCAGATGATTGGTTTTTTGCCCTCCGCCGGGGAAAAAGAGAGATAAGACACGCCAATCCAATCAACCGCGCCATTTTGCCACTTTTCACCGCTCGAAACCTCGTTACCCAGTCGCGACCGATAAATAAACAAGTAATCTGAAAAAAAAGCAACGCAATAATCCCGGCGAGCTCCCCCGATGCGCCGAGGGCACGACAACGTGTACGTTTACTCACGCGAGACGTCGACTTCCCGACCCATATATTAAAAAAAAAGGCTGGATAAAAAAGCAAAGGGAGGAAGAAGATAGGGACAAAAAGGTGAGGCTAAAGGAGAGAGGAAACTTATTTTGAGTCGAGCCATAAAGCAGGTCGTAAAGGCGCGCGTCGTCGTCACGAAAATTCTATTAATAATCCTCTCTATCACACGAATATCACGAGAGGCGGGGGGGGGAGGGAGGGGGAGCCAAAACCACTCCCGCAGGACACAATAAAAGGCGTCCCGCACGGAAGTGTCTCCCTTCCCTCGCGGGCAAATAAGAAAAAGATCCCCCCGGGAGATCGGAAGGGGCCACTCGATCGCCCGACGACCCACTCGCCTTATCCGCCGCCATTATTTCATCGATATCTTATAGACAAGAATGCGCCGGACTCTATGCACCGCGCCTGTGCATTTTTCATTCGGTGCGTCCCCCTTTTTTCCCCCCTCTCCTCCCTCGTTTTTCCTCATAAATACTTTGTACGCGCGCCGCGCTCGTTGCTTTTCACTCGCGCCGCACGCCCACCGGCGAGTCGTTTCCCGCGAACGCGCGGAAATTGTTTCCCGTGAATTAAAGATGAGCGACACGCTGCCGGCAAAACTCGCTATCAGGGCGATAAGCTTCTTCTTTTTTTTTGTCGTTTGAGGAATTTCATACGCTGACGAGAGGTTAAAGGGATTCCGGGCGTTGTAAAAGAAAAGTTTCTCCTCTGTGCGCGGGAAAATTCTTCGCGATTGTTTGACGGAAATTCTTTATCGCGTTATATTCAGAAAAATTTTCTCGCAAATTTTGCGCGCGAGCTATCCATGTGAAGATTCGGGTTAAAAATGCGTTAATTCCGTACTGGGAATTGTTAGGTGAACCTTGTGGAAATGTGAAAATTACAGCGATTGCGTAATAAGTTTATACGGTTTAGTTTAGTTCATTTCCGTGTGCAGATAATTTACAACAATTTTCATACTAAATTCCTACATGACAATATCGTGCTTCTCGCAATTCTAAAAGTCATAAAATATTCCTTTCTATAACCCTTTCTGTATTACGTTTTTCCTAGATAATTTGCCTCGCTACACGGCCTATACAAAGCAGACCATTTTTTGTAAAAATTTCGCCCCTTTTCTTTATAACTTTTTGTATTTATTACTAAGCTTTAAATCTTAGTCTTTCAACTTTTCGGTTTAATTTATAGCTCACTTAATTAACAAATTCCACTTAAGGTAGTTATTAGCTAACTTCATGAGTCAAGTACCAGTTTACTTACAAAAGATGATTGGCCATAAATTTCAATAGAATCTAAATTGTTGTACTGATTACCTTTCACAAATGTAAATACTTTATAATAATTTGTATAATTTCAAAACATTCAACTGATTAAGTTACCAATGTAACAGCTATAACTATGTATATCGTCTAACAGTCCTATTACTTCATGTATGAACAATAACAGAAAAGCAACAAAGAGGATATCCCACGGATTGAAGAGTGAATTCAAAGTATTGTAACCTAATTTTGTTTCAATTTTTGTTACGTTCTTGATTGTGTTTCTTATTAAATGAGCGTACAAAGAGACCTTTTTGTGACCGTCATATGAGCTTGTGTTAAAACCGCATATTTTTCTGATTATATACTATACATCTCAAGATCTAGGAAGTCAATCAGTCTCATCTATTATTTATCATTCAATAAACTAATGTTGCTGAAAGTTTCATGAAAGTCTTGAATAAATCGATTTACCTAAGACCTGCCTTAATAATTAATTTACAATCTGTATACTCGCTTTCCACATGACAATATCGAGCTTCTCGCAATGTACGTTTATGTATTTTACCGTCTCTTTTACAGTAGTACTCTTAAAAAATTTTCTCGAAAATTATCCGAGCGAATCCATTTTTTACCGCTTTGTTTAATTTGAAGAAAAAAAACGTTCATTTTCATAAAGTGAAAGAGCCGCAACAAAAATATTTGTTTCCGGACTTAGTAAAAATTTCATCCTACCGCGGCTGGTAACCCAGAATTTTATTTTCTCCAAGACGCGAAATGAGAATAGGAAGAAATATATGTTATTGGTCGCAATTTTCGCGAGAAATTGTAAAAAATATCCCCGGTAATCCCACACGGTGAAAATAAAGCGCGAGGCCGTTGTTTAGCCAAGAGTGTACTTTGCGAGCGCGGTAAACTCGCGTTTATGCGACTCGCAAAAGTTCCTACGGCTTCCAACCGCGAAAACGCCGACAAAGCGCATTCCGACACTCCCCGCCGAAAGCAGCGTTCGGCGCTTAAAACTCCCCGGGGAGAGGGTGTGCGCACAATACGTTCATTAATAGGGCGGCACTGTTGAATTTGGAAAATTATAAAAAAGAACGGCGAGGCGCGCGCAGCTGTCCGCCGGACTAAGTCGCATAAAATTTTCAACTATGCACACAGTCGCGAGCGGCTGGCAGCGGCGCCTCTCGCTCCCCCCCTCCCCACTTCATACCTGGCAAATACTTTTTAGAGCGCGCACTCGCCCTTTTCTCGTTCTGCCGGGGCGAGTCGCGTCTCTTTACCCTCATTCTCGCAAATACTCTGTTTCATTTTCGCCCTCCCCCCGGCCGCTCGGGGAGCCGTGCCACCCGCCGACGACTACGACGACGGCCGCTTTATATTTTATAGGGTTCGTGAACCGCGCTAGAGTCGTGCCAGTTTTTCCGCGCGGCGCGCGCTTGTAAATAAGAAAGAGAGGAAAAAAAGAGAGGAGGGAAAAAAAAGCGCGTGCCGCTGGTGGTATAAGCGCGGTTGCGCTTCTCGCTGCTCCCCCCCTCACCCCCTGCATGTTGCGCGCTCCTCTGCTCGGTTTCCGCGAGCGATACCGGATACACCGCGCGGGGTTTCGCGTGATTCCATCAATCCTTTTCCGGGGCTGCAGCGAGCTGGAAAAAGCTTCCTTTTTCAATTTTTTTTTTTTTTTTTGGGTGTAGTCAATAATTCGAAAAACTGGGAGAGGTAACCGCGGTCACCGGGGCAGAGATTGCATCGGGTAGTAATGCGCGCGGCTCGCTTAACTTCCTATATAAATCATAATATTGGTCTTCTAGCTGACGTTAATTGACGGATTTTATTCATTAGATTTAGCGACTGATACACGCGCGGGGAATGTGTTCGGCGATCGTTACCTGCACACCGTATGTATAATTAAACGTCCCGCTGCGGGAGAACAAGATTTCGATCGCAATTACGTTTCTATTATGATTTAGCGTGGATTTGCTCGATTTTACGGCTGCGCTTTGATGAAAATTGATTGCGATATTCTATATTCAAAAGATCCATATTTCATTGTAATTGAATAATTTAGTTACACTATGTAGAGGGATGTAGAATTTTTGAAAAATAACTTGAATAGAAAGAGTGGAAATGTAACCCATCGGAGGTACACTGCCTCCATGAATCGAGTATAGTTTCTCTATTGCATTACTATCGTACTCTCTATTGCTGATAAGAGTAGTAAAATCCTTGGATTAGAGTGACTTTGCACTCAAAGCAATTAAAATTCAGAGTTGCTCAATTTTCATGCGAATCGAGAGATTCTTCATCTTCCATATCACCCTCTACCGTCAAAATATGAAAGAGAAAAAGTCAACACGATATGAGTAAAACCAAGTCACTCTGAATTACTGTTTGCTCAAATTTTATAAGCACTTCAAGACACAAGTCACTCCAGGTGACTAAAATTTCACCCCTTTTCACTTTACCGAGCACCAAGAGAAATAACAACAAAAAAATGAAAAGTGACTTCTTACACCAAAAGATTGAAATCTGATCCTACCGGAATAACAACTTCGTTTTTAATAAAATCAACTGGTAGTTTATCCACCGGATTATTCTCTGCTGTCAAAATTTGGAAGAGTGAAAGCTCCCTCGATTCAAATGAAACATAGCCACACTGAATACAAATTTTTCAGTTTTTAACCATTTCAACTGATAAGTCATTCCAATCGAACAAATTGTCACTCCTTTTATTTCATTGAATGTAAATGAAAGTCAATTTTAAAAAAAGGAAGAGTTGGGGTACACCAAGTGATTAAAAACTTTCTTTTCACCCAACTCGAGTGACCTCACTCCTTTTTCACATTATCGAAGAAAATTCTAATGAGATAAATGAAAAACATTCGACTACGTAGTAGAGGGCAAAAAAGTACAAGGGGTATGATATCATTAAGTCAATCAAGTTCCATTAGCCTTTACAGCCCGCGAGAAATTATGCAAATGCCCCGAGAAAGATCATTGCGGCACTTTTCCAGCTCGTGAAAAGGTTAGTCGTAAAAATTCTGACACTACACTTATCTTGTCCGTGGCAAAAAAAAATCCATACGCTTTTAGATCCCACATAATTAAAACCTTTAAAATTTTTTTAAAAGGTTAATTAAAAAGGCCGTTCTAAAAGCCACAGCGAAAAATTTAATTACCGGGCTCTCTTTGTAGTTTAATTGACGCCTCGTAAATTTGAGAAATCGCTCTGTGCAAAAGAGACGGGAATTTCAACAATTTAGTCGCGATCTAGGCCGAACTATTTTGTTGTGCCTTTATTTCGCTTTCTCTAACAGTGCATATAGCATTTCTCGTCCAATGTGCGAATTTCAAGTAATCCGCTCAAAATCCTTTGAGATTTTAATCCATTTTTTTGCGCTAAAGCTTCAACAATGGAAAACTCGTAATTTTATGTAATAAAATCTAAAAATTATTCACCTGGGATCCTGTATGAAAAAAAACTAAAATTTAATTTCATTATACTCGTCTGATAAAATTTGAAAAATAATCTACACTTTCCTTTGTACATTTTTATTAACAGTGATACAGCATGTTAAAATAACTTAATTGAAATCATGACACCACACAATTTTTCTAAGCAAAATATTTTTATTAATAATTATTAAATTGAAAAAAGAAAAAATACGTGTCGATTATTTTTCAAACATCTACAAGGCGCATATACAGAATACCCTATATGAAGAAATATAAATATATAAAGAAATATAAAGAAATTTTTTCAATTTATTTTTGTACATTTCTGTGGAAAAACAAATTTTATTTCCAGCAAATAAAAAATTGAAATTTAAAATTGTAGTTTTTACCTCCGGTGAAACTTCAACTACAAATATTTACCGGACTCTTGAACCCAAGTGTCTTAAAAAAAAAAGATTAAACTTTTATATTTTCCCAAACAAGTACCATCGCAAGTAGAGTCGCAGCGAAGTCGATACAAGTGTACTCGAGCGCGTGCTACTAAAAGCATCTGATAAGGCATCGCATCAATCTCAACGACACTCGTGCGCCTTAAAAAAAGAAATCCCCGGACCCTGGGCGCGATTAAACTCGAAATGGCCCCACTCATCCAGGCAGCGAGTGTGAAAGACCGCTGGCTGGTAGAAACAAATTATTTCTTTATGAACAAGGGCCCCCGGTGAATAAAGCCCCGTAATCCTAAGCGCGTCGCGCCGCTTTTCTAAGCCTCATTAAACGCCTTTATCTCGTTACGGACTCCTCTGCACCTCCAAAGACTCCCCCATACTTCCGCTTGCCTTCTTTTTCACGGCCGGCGGCGAAGCTCTTTTTGTCCGAATGCAAAGCAGGCTTGGCCCCCCCTCCCCCGGCGATTTATGTACCTTCGGAATTTTCGCGGACGCGCGCTCGCCGGGTAATTAGGGACGCCGCGTCGAGTTGGCACTGTGTGCACCGGAGGAAAAAACCTCCGACGCTCTCGCGGCTCGTTTTGTCCCCGTTCGAGCGTGGAATGTCGCCCGGCATCATCTCCAATTAGCCGTGGGTTTCGCTCCTAATTGAGGAGCTAAAATAGATTTGTTCTTAGCCGCGCCTCGCGCTATCGCGGTTATGGATCTCCGGAAGGGCCGAGCTGGAAAAGTAAATATAAATCGTAGCTTCTCAGCTGTGCGGTCGTTCGATATTTCAATCATTCTGAAAGGCTGTTATCGATAGATTTTGAAATCTGGACTACTATGGAGAGCTAAGAAAGTGGATACTGTTCGAAATGGCCAGCGCACTGCATTCGTACGTCATTTCAATCATTCTAAAAATTTTTTAAAAGATCGATGGATTTTGAAATCTGTATTAATGGTTAACAATGGAGAACAGTCGAAATAACAAGCCCTTAAAGTGTGAATTAGTGAAAAATCACTAAAATTAGTGAAACTTGCTCTACTAATCATTGAATAGTGGAGCTTTTTTTAATGAAATTCTACTGATTATAGTGGCTTCAACTTTAGATAGTGCACACTTCAGTCGCACGTTATTTCAATCATTCTAAAAATTTCTTATCGCAGAGACCGATAGATATTGAAATGTGTGTTATTTATGCAAACCATTCGAAGTAGCAAGCGCACTGAAGAAAAGCTCCGTTGTTATCGAGTCATTATTAAAAGCTTCGAACAAGGGATTTAAGGCATCTGCGAGGAGAAAAGATCGCGGTAGACAATTCCGCGAATATTTCTCTCTTATTTCTATTTGCATATCTCGGAGAGAATTTTATTCGACTTTCTAAGCAGTTAGCATTCTTAGGTTCAAGATACGAAGAGAGCCTCGTAAAATTTCTCGTAAAGTGGGTCAAAAAATCGGTTTTTGGATTTTGAAAAACTTTAATAAGTTTTGTCGTTAAAAGCTGACCTCTCCGACATCTGCATATTTGTCGATGAAGATAGTTCCCTCCATTAAGCGTCATAACGATCTGGACCTCGGGATTGCGTGGGCGAAGATGAACTACTTTAAGAAATCTTTCCTGAGTGAGGCAAGTAATTTGTGGAATTGCGTTCAATTACCTAAACATTCGCCGCTCGTATAACTGGCCGCGTTTTAAAATCTTCCTGCTTGAACATTGTATTTGCTAAAGTGCTTCCTTAAGGATTATTATAACAACTTTTCTTTTACGTTGGTGCTTGTTTTTACAGCTGTGATTTGTAGATATTGATGATGACATTTATTTACTTGTTCCAGGACTCAAATTTACTAATGCAACATGACTAGATCATCGCAGCCGTACAAAGATGCAGCAAGAAGAAATAATTTAACACCGGAATGGCAACCTGATCAATTAGAATGAAACGAAGGACTGTGGTATGTAACCTTGATCTCATGAGTAATAGCATTCCACAACCTGTCAGAAAAAATTAAAATGCGATCAGGCAGGATGAAGTAGTGCAAAAAGGATTGCACAAGTCAAACTGGGAGATACGGCTAAACGTCTAATCAAGTCTCTCCTTAATACAGGCTCTAAAGTCTACAAGCAGTTGAAACTTAAAATCCGAAGATGTATTAGGTAGGAAGACTGAAATAGAAGAAGACAATCGTAGGGTTGTTGTTTTTTTTTGACTAATACTCGTGGAAAATTTAAACAACCGTTTATAGACTAAATTACCATAGAAGGAATGACGAACGAATGTAACTTCACTAAACTTCATAAGTGCACTTCGAATTAGGATTAATCAACAAAAAAACTTCTAGTACACGCCTTATATAAATCAGTATTCGTTTAGAAAGATGCATCAGATAAACAAAAGAAAAGGAACATACTTCAGTACTAAAATATTGTAACTCATTTCGAAAAATAGTTTCATAACACTTTAAGATCAATTGTCTCGCAGTGGTGGTCACTCGATCCGATAAGAGCTCCACTATAGATGTTTCTACGGGACTTGAACGATGCGAATACCGAAGACATTCCACTGATACTCAAAGGTATATAACTAGTAACGAAACCAAATATTACTGTCAACCTCCAATAATTTCTTGTAGATTGTCTCTACTAAAAAATGACCATTTTCAACAATTTTTCGTCCATTTTTTGACTAAAAATCTTGTCAAAAAGGGTCCCTTTTTATTAGAGGTATAATACCCTTAAATTAATATTGATTAGAATGAAAATTAATGAATATAAGATTAATAAAGGGCAAAACAGCATGCTTAGAAAATTCCACTTTCACCACAACATTAACACATTCTTTTATATCTTGAATCTGCACATCAGAACTACCACGACTGCAATGAACCGCGAGTCTTTAACTTTTTTAATAAATAAATCTATCCAGCTATCTAGCCATCACGTCGTTGAAAACCAGGCGCTTTATCCGCGAAAAAGGTACCCGGGGCAAGATTAGAAAGTTCAAGCGACTCGAAAAGTGTTGATCGTCCGATTCAGCGGCGGAATGCCCAGCGCGCGCGCGCGCGTTCTTATTGGGCATAAACGAGCTCGGGAGCGGCGGCTCGGCCGGCCCCGTAGTACGGCATATCGCGCGATAAATGTCAACCTGGATTTCCCGATGCAATAATTCGCACGCGGCCGAGCGAGCGAATCGAAGGCGAGCGCCGGGGAGGGGGGGTACCGTACGTACACACGCAGACACGAGGGGCGCGCCGCGTGTATTTCCCGCGGCTCCCCGCGCGCGGGTCATTGACACCGGCCGCTGCCGCGCGCGCGAAATATCGCCTTTCCACCGGTGCACATCTCCGCGGCGACGACGAGCGGTCCTCTCTCTTTCCGGCAGGCCGGCCCTCCCCTCGCGGGGAAAATCGATGCGCCCTCCCCCCTGGCCACTTCCTTCCGCTCGTCCCTTTTTGCGGGGGCGCCTTTTTTGCGTCACGTCGGACGGAGATCCTTGCTTCGCCGATGGAGTCCGGGGTATATAGCGACTTTTCGCGCCGATGACCGGGCTTTTCGCCGGATTAAGACAGTCGACCGGACGATTGCGCACTATAGTGAATTATTTTTGAGCGGATGGAAATATTAACGGCTGCAAAAGTAATGAGTTATATACGTGGAGTGTATATTGACTGGTGGGAATTTTTAAGTGTCCCGGCCGGAAGCGATGGTTCTGAATATAGTTTAAATCTCTTTAATATTTCAATGGATGCAAAGCGACCGTTTCAGTTATTAATCTTATTCTTGCATACTATGTTATCAAACTTGAATTTAGTTATATATTTTATGAATATAATCGATGACTACTCGTAAAGAAATTAGATCGGGATTTGTCCCGGGGAAATGAACCAGGATTTCCTACCTTTTACCTATTATCTAACATTTCGCTGACTTTTTCCGTAAGGTACATGTACAAGGGGCGGACAAAATTCTACCTGAGTACAGCCAGTTTCCCCTACCTTTTCCCTGCTGCCTAATAACTCGCCAACTTTTTCGTACTTTTGACATAAAGAGTTGCACATTTCATTGCACGCCGCGAAGACTAGCACATCCTACACCTTTTTCGCGAATATTAGCACAGCTGCAGGTATCTTTGTCACAAAGACTAGTATATTTCACACTTTTTTGATGCGAAGACTAACACATTTCGCACGTTTGCCTTCGCGGCAGAGGAGCGATGAAATCCGCTAGTCTTTGTCACAGAACATTGAAATCTGTTAGTCTTACTAGGAAATAACATAATAATGTTTTATAATAAAATTTTATGAACACTCATATTCAACTGGACATAACTTTTGAATCCATAAAGGTTTTTTAATGCACAAACTCTCAAATTATCGGTCTTTTCCTCTACTTTTGTTTGCTTTTTCGAGGGGTACTGTAGAACTAATGGGTGAAGAGTTACAGCTAAATAATGAAATACGAAGTTTTAGCGAAAAATAACTTTAGGAACCTACTGTGTTCAAAATTTTGATCAATGGACCCTAATATTCTGGCTTTCTTCATATTTTCGTATAAAAAAACAGTTAAACATAAGTTTTAAGAAAATCCGTGATCCGGAGTTCTGGTACTCTCCTAGCTAGTGGCAAGGATCCGTGTGTTAGTTTTCGCGCAAAGATGCGATCTGCATTAGTCTTTATCGGAAATTTGAAAAGTGCTAGTCTTCACCTCGAAATTTGAATCTGCTGGTTTTTGTATTTTTGCAATAACTTTTTAAAAATGAATATAACAGTTTTAAAAAGTTATTGCAAAAATACAAAAATAGCTGTGCAAGAAGCGATACGATGATTTCCCATTTATCAAGTAAACGCAGGAACAGTATTTTTCAATTTAATAATCGCTAAAAGATATTTTAGTTTGTATTTCGAAATTAAATCGTCGAATTAATATTCATTATATTTAATAATTAGTGCAATTTTCAAGCATTAAATTATTGTTACAAAAAAAAGCAGGTCGCGTATCTAGATTACACACGAGTACGTAAAAAAAGGTGAGTGCATTTTGTTACGAAACTTTTTTCCCCGGACTCTTGTTTTCAACAGTAATTGACTTGTAGCACTCGCGAAATTATTCGATCGATACGGCATAAAGTATCAGCGGCGGCCATTCCGTCGCGCGTATAAGCAGTACATTAACGCTCGCAACATATTCTCTCGAAATTAGTTTTATTAATTCCAAAAGAAAGCCAGGCTCGCGCGGAATTAAAGCCCCGTATACGCGCGGTATCGCATTACCGCGAGCGCGCTAACACGTAAGTGCAGGGAAATTTCGAGATAAAGCCGGGACTTATAATCCCCGTAAATGCCCGCGCGCGAGGCTCCTCTTTTTAACGGCGCGAGAGACGAGACTGGTTGCCCCATCCGCTTTATCAATATCGCCGTGGCGCGATTAAAGTCCTTATTAGTCGCCGCTGAGCAGCGATCGTCCGCCGTATATACCTCGATCGTAAAGGCCGGGGGAAACAACGAGCGGGAGTATATAAAAAAAAAAGAAGAGGAGGAGGAGAGGAGGAAGAAAAGGCGAACATCTCCGGCGACATTGTGCTAGGCTCCTTCAATTTAATTTTATTCTGTTGACGGAAGGAAGGCGCAGCCCAGTGTGTACGTACCCCAGAGAAGTTCGTTCTAGTCCGTAAACAGTGAGATTTTCTGGCTGCGCCTTCTTTGTTCCCCGCGCTCGCTCGTCGCGTCCTCCCGCTCCTAACGAGATAGCCCGAGTTTTATTGGAGTGGACTTGGGCTTTAGCGGAATTGTTTCTTACTTTGCGGAGAAGCCAAAATGTAATCAACCTCCACAAAGCCCCCGCGGGGGCCTTTAACTTTGCCTAGTCTTGAGAATGTGTAAAAGACTTTTGAATTGCGCTTCCACCTCTCTCCTTCCTCTCTTTTTTCTCCTTCTTTCCTCGCGCTTTTTTTCTCTCTCCGACGGCGTCTATTTAATTTTTAGAGGCTTTGCTTTAAATGCCGCTGAGAGGATTCTCCATTAAAGTGGTGTTCCGCGCCGCGCGTTGGATATTGAATCTTTCGATGAGGGTTTATCGTTTCGACCGATGTTATTGGATCTCCAGTTGTGACAGCGCGACGGAATTGTTATTTAAGCCATTTATTGTGCATTCGGAGTTTTATCGGCCAATTCTTCGTTAATGCTTTCGCTGATTGCGTAATAACGCCTCGAAGATTATTTATATAAGTATTCCTCTCTTACAAAAGTGATGGCCTTAGTTGTAAAGCATTTAATAGGCGAACGCGATTGGTCGTCCTGATTGGTAACTTCCGTTCCGTAGGCTGTAGTTCATCGACCAATTTTACTAGTTATTTCTAGAGAACCAATTCGATTTCTTAGACAAGCGGAACGGAAGTTACCGAATGTACATTTAGGAATGCAAAATTTTTAAATGAATGGCTCCAAAATTTATGTTTCAATTTGAATAATCAAGGGATTTTTGTTTATTTAATTAATATGAAGTTTTTATTAATTAGGTTTCTTAAAAAATGAATGCCACTGTGATTTACTTTTTAACCTGAAAATTCGAAAGCCTCACAACCTATTAGTTAGTTTGACATAAGTATACCTATATTTTATTTAAGAAAAATTGTTAGTTTGCTTTTAAGTCACAGTAAGTCGCCCAGACCCTGTGAAAAATTAATTTTCTGTAAAATACTTCTGTAATCTCTATATAGTACTTATCCCCTTATTACTTTCCCTTAACGTTCCTGTATAAAATATCGTGAAGTCTTAGGTACTCATTTATTTTTCAAACGCTAAATAACAGATGGACGTTTTTTATTCATACGTTAAGGGAGCTTTTTGTAATTTGGCTTTCTGGAAATCATTGTACTTTAATATTTGTCCATTTAAGCGAATGAGCGCAATAATTATTAAAGCCGGTAAAGCAAGCAATTTCCTGGGGAATCTTAGATACAAGGTGTTAATTTATTTATACTTACCAGGGAAAAGTGTGTCATCGCCCGCCGGGGAAATAAATTTTGATGAAAATTGGGAAAACTTTTTCCAGTACCCTAAATTGAAGCAAAGTATCCACGATTTAGTCGCGTGTAGGATATTAGATTCGAGGAAAATGAGTTTTTGGCATAATCGTACAGACACTGCACTGAAAAAACTTTAACTCTATTTAAAAAGAACTAATTTTCTCCAAATGTAACTATTTAATAAAACTTGAAGATTTCTTTCAGTCACTTCAAATGTCACTATTTTCTAGAATTAAGAGAGCAGTTTTGCACTATAAGAAAAATTGTAATAAATTTATATTGATTTTTACTCTACAATATAGCAATATTTTTCGGAATTCACTACCAGAAGATCAAGTAATTTTTGCTTAACCATTTTTCTTCGTACAGTTAAGTGTTTTATTTCACGTGAAACTCCAAGTTTTATTAAAATCCATGACCCGTCGCTGTAAAACTTCCAGGTTAATTGAATTGTAAAAAACTAAACATTTTGAATTATTGAAGTTAAAGCCACATTTTTATGTTATGAACCTACAAACTAAAAGTTACGTTTTCGTGCTTGTAAGGAATTTCATTTGATTTACGCCAATGTGCATGAGTAATGCGTGCGATGCACTCAAACGACCAAGCAGCAAGAATGTTACGTGAATTATTTTCATCAAGCGCTAAATAAACAAAGTCGTTTTATAAATCTATTAGCGGTGGATGATAAACATTTGATAAATTGTTAAATCACCATACGCACTTTTTCTAACTGAAAAACCAGCTAACGCGTGACTTGAAAGTCAAAGTAGCAAACTACTTTCTCGACCGGCAGTGTCATTAAGAAGCGGTCATGCAGGCTTCGCAGGTGTTGAAAACTGTTTTAATCCGCCCGATAAATATCCGCCGTGCCCTCGACGGGGAATACCGCGCATCAGCGGGATTCGCAGCCGTCGACCGTAGCCCGAATTTCCACCGATAACCCACGCACAAAGCGAATTCCCGGCCGGAAAAGGAGGAGCCGCGCGCGGGTAAAGAAAGAACCCCGGGGTGGTTGAAAAAAGGGGTCCCCGACTCCTCGTACTATCGAGAATTCCCGTCGTTCGCGGTCCGTCCGAGTAGGGAGAAAAAAAAATTCCTGCAAAATCGACCCGCCTCAAAGGAATCCAGATCGCGGCGGCGAGACGCGCCCAGGTGCACTTACGCGTTAGCATGTATAATGCACGGCGTCCCAGCGTGGCGGCGTCGCGGTAGCTCCGATTTGTCAATCGACGGCGCTGCGCGCGGATAAGGGGGGGGAGGAGGGGGGAGCGCGCGAAAAATACACCTCCGACACGCGCGCGAGATACGGCGCGGCGATGTGTGCGGCTTTCGCGAGTTTTATCGGGGAGAGGGATTAGCGACCTGTGGAAGTGGAGCTTTTGTTAAGTGGGTGAGAGCGCGAGTACCGGGAAAAGGATACGGCTGCGCCTTGATAACGACCGATGTGCGCCGAGCTTGTTTACAGGGGGCTATTCTAGTGCCGTTGCTGTTAATAATCTTTTTCTTTTTTGCTGCAAGATTTTCTGCACTCTCTTTCTCTGGTGTTAAGCGGATGCGGTACCCATTAGGTTAAGAATCTACCACACTGGCTTCGACGATTCTTTTTTTTTTTTCATTTTTTCAAAATTATTAACGTTTTTGAACAAATCGGTCTTTAATGCCTTTTACAGTGGTGCAAAGAATGTCTAGATTCAATTTAAAGTCATTCCATTCAAATCTAGAAGAAAACTGGATTGAAAAATGTTGAGAAATTTGTAATATTTTGTTCTGAATGGAATTGTATGAAATTGAAACCAGGCATTCTTTGAATCATCTACTTTATCTTATAAGGAACAGAAGTTACTTATTAAGAATCACCAGAATTAAATAAATATTTTTTAGCAAACCTCAGAAGCGAAAAATGAATTTTTTGGTCGATTTTGGCGGTAGACCTAGTTAATTTGTTTTGATTTTAAAGAAATTAAGAAAATGTCGTAGTCTGCATGGCAGATTTCTAACCATGGATTTTACGTCCCATTAATTTGAAGGTAGGACATATTTTGGCGTCAAATGTCTAAGGCTAGTCGAGCTTTACTAAGGAGTCTAATCTACTGATCTGAGACGAAATGTAATAGAATTAATTGTTGGCTTGAATTCTATAACCACATTAGCACTGAAAGCGGACAATGGCGTTAATGCCGTTATAGAATCCGAACCTTCAATTGTTAGTCCGCAATAGTACTTTAGAGTACTACGATAACATAAAAATAGTAAAAACTATTAACTACAATTTTTAATGTCACTAAATAATAAGTTTTAGAGTCAATTTTACTTATTCAATTTCGCTATTAATAAATAATGCCATTGCAATATTTCGACTTCTCAACATCAATATCGTCTTCCTCTTTGTAAAAAGTAAAAGACTTTTGAAGTAGAATAAGTGACTATTCTTTTATTTGAGTGACGTATCATTTATTCAACTTTAGATGGGTAAGGCAAGACTTGTATTGAAGCTTTACTGAGGACTGAGGAGTTCAATCGCAATAGACAGATCAATACCTGACGAAATCGAGACAAAATATTTTCAAAACATAATAACTGTATGAAATAACTACACTAAGAAAAAAACAAATGCTATTGTAATTTTGCTCAGTGTTATTTATTTATTATTATGTCACCCCTGATACACTTATTTATTAGATATATGAATGTAATTTGTTATTTTGAGTGAGAGAGTGACTGTTGCGTTTTTTATTTGCGTTATTTAATTGTTTTGTAATTAGAGATACTGTATGGATATAGCTGCTATTAGCAGACTTCAAAATTCATCGGATAGAAGCTCTGCGACAGTAGTAATAACGTCATGTCACGTGATATGTATTTGAAATAATGCAATAAATCCCATCAACTTTATTATTTTATAAAAAGTTAAAAAAAACGAAATCTCTGGACATTATTATTACCTTTTTGCTTACTTTTCATTAAAATAAAAATTATAATTGAAATTAACACCATGCAAGTTCCCTATTGTTATCTAGTTATTTTAATAAGTGGTTATTAGTTTTGAAATTATTGACTGTGATATCAAGAAGTGCACCACCTACATATTTCTTACAAATAAAATGGCTAGTCAGCATTGCGAAATTATTAAATTTTATTCCCTGAATTATATTTGTTATAATTACTAGCATTGCTTTTCCAAGATTTGAAATTTTTAAATAGGTACTTTATTTACAATAATAAACTATTCTATTTTACTAATTCTTCAAATTAGAAGAACATGAGAAACGGTAAGATCTTTTTGGAACATAAAATAGATCGACGCGAAATTTTTGAATAATTTATCCATTCCTATCGAATCGCGACAAATTGGCCGCTCATGCAAATTTGATAAAATAACGATCGCAAGTCGAAATTTAAGTTTCATTAATTCTTGTCTGGAATTTTGATACAAGAAACCTTCGGCGGGCATTAGCAATGCCTTTTAAATATTCCAAATGTGCCAAATCGATAAATAAATCGCTCGGCATAAAAATTTTAAGCAGCAAGAAACTCGTTTACCGCTGTTATTAGCATTAAAATCATTTTTAGTATTTACCCAGCAATTACCTTTGATTATCTTTCAACTAAACGTATGCACATTCGAGTGCTTGTACATTAATTACGAGAGGCCGCGGCTAATAACAAATCGTAATTTAAAAACGGAATTTTCTCCGCGCGAGAGCCCATCAGTCATACCGCGCGGCGCGCGGATGATTCATCAATTAAAACTGCCGACTAAGAAATCAAGCAATCCGCCGGACCGATAATTAATTATTCGTCCGCGGCGTGTCTCCCCGAACAATTACTTATCGGCCCGGCGTAAAACTAGCCCTCGATGTGCCCCCGGCCGTCGGGGCGGCATACGCGAGCGGCGCGCGCCTCACGCACACGGCGCGACTCGCTGGCGGCGAATAGAATCCGCCCGTACACGTCGCATGCGTATTACGACTTCGGGGGGTAGCCGCGCGGAGCTACCGAGTTCCCCCGGACTTTCGGGCGCGCGCCTCAATTACGCCCGCGTCGGGCGCAATTCCCGTGGGGCGGTGCGAGCTATAATGCGCCGGCCGAGGTCCGAGCACCGCCGGACGTGCTCCACTAGCGCCGCGACCGATACTTTACTTTGCGCGAAGGTTTTTGCGTTCTTCCGGGCGATATTCTTCGCGGTGAAGTAAAGAGACCCCGTCATAAATTTTAGGACGGTCACAAGACCACTTCTTATTTTGTCACGTCGTCACATTTTTTTACAATTTCCGGGAAAATGTTAAAGGCTGATTCAGTGGTTTCGCTTCAGCTGAAGTAACCTCCTACAAATAGGATAAAGTTGTCTAAAAAGAATGGAGATACTGGCTAAAAAGAAAGCAGAAGCGAGGGTGATAATTCACACGAGTTCAGAAATCACTTCTGACACAAGTATCGAACAATATTTTATGCAACGAGGGCGTAAAGTACTGATTTATCACATGTAA